>CAUYSK010111357.1:0-28192 GCA_963575035.1 Avahi laniger
TGGACAGCTAAAAATATATATAGAAGAAATTAGCCGGGCATGGTGGCGCATGCCTGTAGTCCCAGCTACTCGGGAGGCTGAGGCAGTAGGATTGCTTGAGCCCAGGAGTTTGAGGTTGCTGTGAGCTAGGCTGACGCCACGGCACTCACACCAGGCAAGAGAGTGAGACTCTGTCTCAAAAAAAAAAAAAAAAAAAAAAAAAAAAGAATCTATTAACAACTCTCAACAACCCTCAAATTAGGCATAGAAGTAATATATCTCAGAGTTATGAAAGCCATATATAACAAACTCACAGCCAACATCATACTGAATGGGGAAAAGTTGAAGGCATTCCCCCTCAGAACTGGAACAAGACAAGGATGCCCACTAACACCACTTCTATTCAACATAGTGCTGAAATTCCTAGCTGGAGCAATCAGGCAAGAGAAGAATATTAAGGGTACCCAAATTAGGAAAGAGGAGGTCAAACTATCATTCTTCACTGGTGATATGATCTTGTATCTAGAAAATCCCAAAGAGTCCAGCAAGAATCTCCTGGAATTGATAAATAAATTCAGCAAAATCTCAGGATACAAAATCAATGTACATAAATCAATGAAATTTCTACCTACTAATAACGGTCAAGCCGAGAGTCAAATCAAAGACTCAATACCATTCTTATTAGCTACAAAGAAAATAAAATACGTAGAAATATACAAAGGAGATGAAATATCTCTACAAGGAGAACTACAAAACTCTGATGAAAGAAATCACAGAGCATACAAACAAATTGAAAAATATATCATGCTCATGACCATGCAGAATCAACATTGTTAAAATGTCCATACTATCTAAAGTGATTTACAAACTCAAGGCATTCCAATCAAATTACCAAAGTCATATTTTACAGATCTAGACAAAATATTAATAATTCTATGCTTCATTTGGAACCAGAAAAGAGCCCAAATAGCCAAAGCAATGTTAAGAAAAAAAAAACCCCAAAAACAAAAAATAAATCTGGAAGGATCACATTACCAGACTTTAAACTATAGTACAAGGCTATAGCAACCAAAACAACATAGTATTGGTAAAAAAATAAAGACATAGACCAATGGAACAGAACATAGAACCCAGGTATAAAACCATCTACCAACAACCAACTGATTTTTGACAAAGCAGACAACAATATACACTGGGGGAAATTAGCTCTATTCAATCATGAAACCATACAAATTTTAGAGGAAAATGTAGGAAAAACTCTTCTAGATATTGGCCTAGACAAAGAATTTATAACTAAGACCCCAGTGGCAATCATGGCAACAATAAAAATAAATAAATGGGATTTGATTAAACTAAAAAGTTTCTGCACAGCTAAGGGAATAATCAACAGAACAAACAGACAACCTACAGAATGGGAGAAAATATTCACAAGCTACACATCTGATAAAGGGTTAATAATCAGAATTTAGAAAGAATTCAAGCAAATCAGCAAGAAAAAAACAAACAAACTTATTAAAAAGTAGATAAAAGACATGAACAGAAGCTTCTCAAAAGAAGAAAGGCAAATAGCCAATAAACATAAGAAAAAATGCTTAACATTACTAATTGTTAGGGAAAATACAAATTAAAACCACAATGAGATATCACCTTTCCCTAGTCAGAATGGCTTTTATTAAAAAGTCCAAAAACAATAGATGCTGGCATGGCTGCAGAGACAAAGAACACTGTTGGTAAGACTGCAAATTAGTACATCCTCTATGGAAAACAGTATAGAAATTCCTCGAAGAACTAAAAGTAGTTCAATTCAGCATCCCACTATTGGATATTTACCTAAAGGAAAAGAAGACTTTTCATCAAAAGGATACCCACACTCAAGTGTTTATTGCAGCACAATTCACAATTGCAAAGATGTGAAATCAGCTCAAGTATCCATCAGCTCATGAATGGATTAATAAAATGTGGTAAAAGTATACCATGGAGTACTACTGAGCCATAAAGAAGATGAATTACTATCTTTTTCAACAATCTGGATGGAACTGGAGACTATCCTCCTAAGTGAGTATCTCAAGAATGGAAAAACACACACCGCATGTATTCACTATTAAATTGGAACTAAGCACACATGTACACAGAAGGAAGTAAAACTCAGTGGAAATCAACCAGGTGGAGCGGGGAAGAGTGAAGTGGGAAAAAAAACATACCTAATGGGTACTATGAACATTATTTGGGTGACAGACACATCTATAGCTGGGACTGAAGCATCACAAAAGTTATCCATGTAACTTAAAACATTTGTACCCACTCAATATTTTGAGATAAAAATTAAGCATAAAATAAACACCCTAAAAATGAATCTATTAACATTAAGGCATTATCATATCTGCAAAGAATAATTTTCTGCTTGGTTGTAAATACCAGTAAAATGGGGATTTGGGGAAATTTTATTCTATGGAGCTTCCAGGTTGCATCCTGCACAAGAGCTCTTAGCTAAGGAGCTGGGTCAGGGCTGAAATGCAGATTTTGTTTGCTTTGCCATGATGTACCCTTGTGTGAAGCTGCATCTGTCTAGGCCCTTGAAGAAGGAGAACTATTCTTAATTAGCACTTGAAGGCTTTGTTTGATATCTCTGCTGTCCTAGGTGTTGTGTCTAAAGCTGTAATACACCTTATTAAGCTTCTTTTGCAGTTAAAATAAAAAGATTTGTCAGCACAGTATTAGGGATTAGGATTAAAATGAACCTCTCATTGGTTTAGCCTGGATGTTCATTCATTCACTCACCCATCCATCGATCCATTCATTTGACACATATGTACTGATTTCTTCTTATATACCAGGCTTTATACTAAGCTCCAGAGATGCAAAAGTGAACATAAGAGACCCTGCCTTCAAAGAGTTTGTAATCAGCTTGTGGCATCATTTGAAAAATTTCAATTCAACAGATAATAGAAGTATGAACAAGGCACATTTGTGAAAAATAATAATGACCTCAGCTAGCTCTGCAGAATAATGTCTCTGGCTCCTTCTCAGCCCTCAACTCCTAACATCATCACCTTGTTTCATATAGCTTGCAACTCAGCTCATCAGCTTTCATGTGAGTCCTTAGCTCAGCCAGGCACTGAGTAAGCTCTAAAGCTACAGTGTCAGAACAGAGAAAAAGAAACTGTGGTGCAGAGTATCATTAGTGTCCAGATGATATTCTAATATTTTCATTAAGAAATCATAAATATTTTTAATAGAAATTCAGAAATTCCTTGGGCCTGGCCTGATTTTCACAGGAGCTATCCAAAGAAAGCTGGTAAGGTATATTGCAGTCATTGGAAGAAAATGGATTGATCTTTATTGGAAAGAAGAATTGAAATTAAAAACTGTGAGCTAACATGTCATGTATTTCTGGGGCATTTTTTAATAGGTTTATATGATTCTATAAAATTAAATTTGACTAAGTCTTTTAAAACTGACTTCCAAAAAATGATATTCTTTTTTGTGCAAAATAGAGAGTATCCTCTTTTTTCTTTGTTCTCCCTTAGAGAAGAGTATAACAAGTAAAATAGAATGTCAAAATATTCTAGTTAAAATGCACAACATCAGAGATTCAGCTCCATTTCTATTATGTTAGAGCAGCGTGGTACCTAAGAACAATGGAATGGGAATGAACACTTCCAGGCCCAGTCTGGGTAATTCGAGCATAGCACTTTTAGCACTAATTTACCTGATTGACAGGAATGTTAGCAGTGGGAAGGAGTATATGGAGATCATTAATGATAACCAGTGGAAACTTTTAGTTATTTTTTTATGCCTTTCAAACTAATATGGTATAAGGGCCTTTATTAAGATGAGATTCATAGTACTTAAAATGGAAATCTGACATGCACAATGTGTGCCTGTGTGGAGAGGCAGCTTTACAAATTTTCTGAAGCTAGATGGGTGATAGTTCATCAACTGGAAAGCGTGACAAAGCTGAGAGGTCATCATGAGGGTTTTTAGCTTCCCCCTTAATCTGTGATTGGTTACTCAGCCAAAGTTCTCCTTAATGTTGGTGGTGCTAAGTCTGCATTAAACATTGCACTCAATCTGATGTTTGACAAATGAGAAAGTTGTGAGAAACTAGACAGAAATGATGCACTTAAGTTCTAGGAGATTACATCAATGTTACCATAAATGGGAAATCAAATTTTCATTGTCTTAGAGGAGAAGAGAGGAAGAAAAAAAACTATTTATACCAGACACATCATAAGATTAAGATACTTCACATAAAATATGAATTACTTGCATCCCCAGAGAAAACCATTAAATATAAGCATATACAAAGACAATTTTGACTGTAACAGAAATGAAATAAACTCAGAATCTGATCAGGCCATTACACAAAGACATAATCGCTAACTAGATCCCTTTTACTGGAGGGGCAGCCTATTTCTTAGAGAGCGAGGACTGCAGAAAGTTTGGTGATGAAGAGAAAGAATGAGGCAGTGAGACAGAAGGTTTCAGTAATACCTTTGCCAAGTACCGCTTCCCATCCCCTAAGTCCAATTCTGATTACTCTTGTCATTTTAGAAGCCTCAAAGCCTGAGAATCTGACACAGAAATAGACTAAAAAATCGAACTGCATGTAAACTATTTATAGGTTTGCTAGCCCAGAGAAATAGGATGAGAAACAAACAGCAGCAGCAGCAAATTCAAAATTGGCTATAAATCTCAAATAGGAAGTATAAGACTCACATTGGGCATGGTATATCAGGATCAGCTTTAGAACTAAGAGGTGTTTATACATATATAGAAAAAGAGAACATCTTTCATTAGTTCTCTCAGCTTGTTGAAGAAAAATTGTAGCAGAGAATTGACATCCATGGAAAAAGCCTATTACTGGGGCAAAGCATTTTTTATATTTTCTGCTTTATTACTAGAAGTGCTTAAACTATTAGTAGCTTTGCTGAAGTAAAGAAGGTTATGTTCCTAACATATGAATGGGACCAGAGCTTATAGGACTCAAATATTGGCCTTTTTTTTTTTTTTTTTTTAGCCTGAGGCAGGTCCTTTAGCCTTTGTGGCTCAATTCAATCTTTCTACATAGCTCGGTGGAAATAAAGAGCCTCCCTCAACAGAATTGCTAGTAGCCTAGGGATACTCATGCCATCTTCAGGGTTCATCTGATACCAGGGGACAAAGCAAGTGACTGAACACTGGCAAGAGATCAGGCAATGCTTTCGATGATGCTAGTCTTAACCCTAGGGGCGCTATCTTGTTGGCCCTGGGCATTTTACACTTTGTGTTCTTGTGTGCTAACAGAGGCAATGTTTAAAATGGTATGGCAGTTCCCTAATGAGTTATAATCAAATACTGGAAGCTCTTCCTACATGTAAATATGTCCTGAGATTCAGTTGAGCCCATTAAAATTTATTAACTCACTGAAACACATTCTGAGAACAAACAATGGTGGACATTGTGCTTCATAAGGTGATAACATTTTAAAAAAGAAAATATATAGTCCAATCTTCAAAGATGTAAACATTTAATGGAGGAAGCAGATGTATAAACAAACATTACCATGCAATGTGATTAGAGCCACAGGGATCATATGAAGTTCTTTCGGGGTAACAAGGAGGGGAGTAACAGATTATTTTAGGAAGTTGGAGAAAGTTGCACAGAGGTATCTGGTATGGATATTCGAACTGGGTTTTGAAGAATGAAGGTAGAGGTCACAATATGAGAGTTATGTGAGAGCTGTTCTTATAGGAAGTTCTTGTGGGAGGTTAAAGATAGAGAAAAGGTCCAGAGGAAGGGAAAATGTGTGTTCAGAATAGAGGTGTTAAATGTATGTAATTGGATGCAATTCTAATGCAAGGTCTCAATGGATTAGTTCATCATGGAATTGATTGAGTGGCTTGCCTTCCCAAGATTTCACTTCTGCATTTATATTATTTTCTTTAAATAGTAATTTTTTGTCTTTCCTTTTTTTATTTCAATAGATTCAGGGGCTACAAGTAGAGTTTTGTTTTAATACATGGGTATATTTTATAGTGGTGAAATCTGGGCTTTCAGTGTGTGCCCATTACTTGAATAGTGTACATTGTACCCAATAGGTAATTTTTCATCCCTCACTCCCCACATTCTTCCCTTTTGAGTCTCCAATATCTATTATTCCACTCTGTATGATTGTGCATACCCATAGCTTAGTTCCCACTTACAAGGGAGAACACGTGGTATTTGCCTTTAGGTTTCTGAGATACTTTACTTAGGATAATGGCCTCCAGTTCCACCCAATTTGCTGCAAAAGACATTATTTCATTCTTTTTATGGCTGAGTAGTATTCTGTGGAATATATACACCACATTTTCTTTAGGTTGATGGCCACTTAGGTTGACTCCTTATCTTTGTAATTGTGAATTGTGTTGCAGTAAACATATGAGTGCGAGTATCTTTTTGATAGAACGACTTCTTTTCCTTTGGGTAGATGTCCAGTAGTGAGATTGCTGGATCAAATGGTAGGTCTTTTGATTCTTTGAGGAGTCTCCATACTGTTTTCCATAGAGGTTGTCCTAATTTACATTCCTACCAACAGCGTATAATAAGCAAGCCCTTTTCACTGCATCCACACCAACATTTATTGTTTTTTGACTTTTTAATAATGGTCATTCTGACAGGGGCAAGGTGGCATCTCGTTGTGGTTTTAATTTGCATTTCCCTGATGATTAGTGATGATGAGCCCTTTTTCATATGTTTGTTGGACATTTCTATATCTTCTATTAAAAAATGTTTGTTAATGTCATTTGTCCACTTTTTAATGTTATTTTGTCTTACTGAGTTGTTTGAGTTTCTTATAGATTCAGGATATTTGTGTTTTGTTGGATACATGGTTTGAAAATATTTTCTTCCATTCTGTAGGTTGTCTGTTTATTCTGTTGATTATTTATTTTTCTGTGCAGAAGACTTTTAGTTTAATTAAGTGTCATATGTCTATTTTTGTTTTTGTTGCATTTGCTCTTGAGGTCCCAGTCATACATTCTTTGCCTAGGCCAATGTCTAGAAGAGTTTTTCATAGGTTTTCTTCTGGAATTTTTATGGTTTCAGGTCTACATTTAAGTCTTTAATCCATCTTAATTTTTTTTTGTATACGGCAAGGCAGAGGGATCCAGTTTCAGTCTTCTGCATATGGCTATCCAATCTTCCCAACAGCATTTATTAAATAGTGTGTCCTTTTGACAGTGTTTGCTTTTGTCTGCTTTAGTGAAGATCAGTTGGTTACAGGTAGATGGTTTTATTTCTGTGTTCTCTATTCTGTTCCATTGATTTATGTGTCTGCTTTTATACCAGTGCCATGCTGTTTTGGTTATTATAGCATTGTAGTATAGTTTACAGTCAGGTAATGCGATACCTTCAGCTTTGTTCTTTTTGCTTAGGATTGCTTTTGCTATTTTAACTCTTTTGAGGGTCCATATTAGTTTTAGAAATGTTTTTCTAATTCTGCGAAAAAATGACATTAATATATTTATGGTAATTGTATTGAATCTGTAGGTTGCTTTGGGCAGTACAGTAATTTGTGTCCAGGTTTTGGCTATTAAACCTGCTATGTATATTCATCTATACATCCTTTATGGAAATACACTTCCATTTTTCTTAGGCAAATACCTTGGAGTGAAATGCTGTACCATATAAGACTAACTTTTTAAGAACCTACTGAACTGCTTTTGATCAAGAGAGAATGAGAGTTCCAGCTGCTCCACATCCCTGTCAGCGCTTGTTATGATGAGTCATTTTAATTTTAGGCATGCTAATAGATGTAGTAGCAGTTCATTGAAATTTTAATTTACATTTCCCTAATTACTAATGATGTTGACCATCAGCTTATTTGCCATCCTGTAACTTCACTGGTGATGTGTAGGTTCAAATCTTTTGCCCATTTCTAATTGTGTCATTTTGTTTTTTCATTATTGAGCTTTAACCAGTTTTTTAATATTATTGATATAGGTTTTTTATTAGATAAATAATTTGTAAATATTATCTATCAATGGCTTGTCTTTTTATTTTCGCATTTTTTAAAAAAATGAATTTTATTGTACATATTTGAATTTAACAACATGATTTATGGACTGCTTACTATAGTGAAGCAGATTAACATATCTGTCATTTCACAGACTTACTTTTTGTGAGAAGAGAAGCTAAAATCTACTTATTTAATAGGAATCTCTAATACAACATAATTTTTATATAGTCCTCATGTTGTACATTAGATTTCTAGATTTGTTCATCCCACATCTGCCACTTGTATCCTTTGACTTATATCTCCTTATTTCTGCCCCCCCCCTATAACCAGAATTTTATTCCCTAGCTCTATTTATTTGACTTTTTTTCTTAGATTTCACATATAAGTGAGATTATACAATATTTTTCTTTCTGTGTGTGACTTACTTCATTTAGCATAATGTCCTGCAGGTATGGTGTTATATCTACGGAATTATTGCCTAACTCCAAATCACCTATGCTTTCTTCTAGAACTTTTATAGCTTTTTAATTTATATTTGAATCAATGATTCATTTTGAGTTAATTTTTGTTAATGGTATGAAGTATGAATTGAAGTTCTTTTTCTTTTCATTTTTCTTTTTGCATAGGAGAGCCATTGTTCCAGCATCGTTTGTTGAAAAAATACTATCCTTTCTCTTCAGAATAATTTTTTGTCAATATTTGTTGTCCATATGGATAATTCCGGAATTTCTATTCTGTTCTATTGGTCTATTTGTCTATCTAGACACTAATACCATACTCTCTTGATTACTGCAGCTTTATGTTTTAAAATCAGGTAGAGTTTGTCCTCAACTTTGCTCTTCTTTTTCAAATTTCTTTTGGCTCTCCTAGAGTCCTTTGCATTCCCGTGTGAATTTTAAGATTCAATTTGTCAATTTCTATGAAAAAATATTTGCCCACATTTTGTTTGAGATTGAATTCAATGTACAGGTTAATTTGGGAAAAACTGACATCTTAACAGTATTGAGTCTTCCAACGCACAAATACAATATACTTTTCCACTCATCTAGGATTTTAAAATTTTCTTTCAAAAACATTTGTAGTTTTCACTTCACAAGTTTTCCATATATTTTGTCAGATTTATTCCTAGATATTTCATGTTTTCATATCATTGTAAATGATACTGTGTGTTATTTTAATTTCTCATTGTTAGTATACAGAAATGTAATAGATTTGGGGATATTAAGTTTATATTTTGGAATTCTGCTAAATTCATCTGTAAGTTCTAGTAGCTTTGTATAGATGCCACAGGATTTTCTACAAAGATGCTATCTGTGAAGAAAGTGAATTTTACCTTTTTTCTTTCCAATCTGAAGTCTTTTATATTTCCTTTTCTTGCCTGTTGCATTGGTTAGAATATCCTGTAAAACGTTGAAAGGAAGAGGGTGATAATGTAGATTTCTTCCTTGTTCCTGATCTTAGAAAAACATCATTCAGTCTCTAATCATTAAATATAATATTTGTAAGTGTTTCATACATGCCTTTTACTAAGTTGGAAGAAAGTTTAGCTGAGAGTTTTTATCAAGAATGGATGTTGGACTTTGTCAAACTGAGATGATCTTTTGTTTTGTTTTGTTGATTAATAAGATGAAATTTACTAATTTTTAAATGTTAAACTAACCTTGCATTCCTGAGATAAACACTGTTACTTTGTGATGTATTATTCCTTTTATATGTTGTTAGATGTGCCTTGCTAAGTTCTAAGAATATTTATATCTATGTTCATAAAGGACATAAATTTTCTTATTTATTTACGTATTTACTGAGGAAAAATATAAATGTATAATTTACCTCCTTTACCATTTTTAAGTGTACAGTTCAATAGTAATAAATTCATTCACATTCTTATTTTTCCCCTTCACCCTCTCCCCACCCCACTTCCCAGACTCTAACCTCCAATCTACTCTCTATCTTCACAAGATCTATATTTTAATCTCCCATATATGATTGGGAACATGTGGTATTTATGTCTTTCTGTGCTTATTTCGCTTCTCATAATGGCTTTCAGTTCCATTCACATTACTGTAAATGACAGGATTTCATTCTTTCCTATAGCTGAATAATATCCCATTGTGTATGTACACCATATTTTCCTTATCCATTCATCTGTTGATGGACACTTAGGTTGATTCCATATATTGGCTATTGTGCATAGTGTTGCAATAAACATGGGAGTGCAGGTATCCCTTTGACATACTGATTTCCTTTACTTTGGATAAATATCCAGTATCCTCTATACTGTTATTCATAGTGGCTGTACTAATTTACATTCCCTCCAAGAGTATACAAGGGTTGCCCCTTCCCCACATCCTTGCCAGCATCTTGCCTTTTTGGTTCAAGACATTTTAACTGGAGTGATATGATGTCTTGCTGTGGTTTTGATTTGCATTTCTCTGATTATTAGTGATGTTGAGGATTTTTTCATATCCTGTTGGCCATTTGTATGTTGTCTTCTGAGAAATGTCTATTCAGGTCTTCTGCCCATTTCTTAATCAGAATATTATTATTATTTTTGCTATTGAGTTGTTTTAGTTCCTTATATATTCTGGTTATTAATCCCTTGTCAGATGGATAGTTTACAAATATTTTCTCTCATTCTGTGAGTTATCTCTTCACTTTGTTTATTGTTTCCTTTGCTGTGCAGAGCTTTTTAGCTTGATGTGATCCCATTTGTCTATTTTTGTTTTTGCTGCCTGTGCTTTTACAGTCTTGTACAAAAAATCTTTGCTCAGACCAATGTCATGGAGCATTTTCCCAATGTTTTATAGTTTCAGGTCTCAAATTTAAGTCTTTAATACATGATTTTATTTTTGTATATGGTGAGAGATAGGGGTCTAGTTTCATTTTTCTGCCGTTAGTGATTCAGTTTGCCCATCACTATTTATTGAAAAGTCTGTGCTTACTCCGTTGTATATTCTTGGCATTTTTGTCAAAGATGAATTGGTTTTAAATGCATGGATTTATATGTGTCTTCTCTATGCTGTTCCATTGGTCTATGTGTCTGTATTTATGCTAATACCATGCTGTTTTGGTTACCATAGCTTTGTAGTAAATTGTGAAGACAGATAGTGTGATGTCTCCAGCTTTGTTCTTTTTCTTCGGCATTACTTTGGCTATTTGGGGTCTTTTGTGGTTCCATATGAATTTTAGGACTGTATTTTTTCTATTTCTGAGGAGAATGTCATTGGTATTTTGATAAGTATTACATTAAATCTGTAGATTGCTTTGGGCAATATTGTCCTTTTAACAATATTAGTTCTTCCAATCCATAAGCATGGAATATCTTTCCATTTTTTTGTGTCCTCTTCTATTTTTTTTCATCAGAGTTTTATAGTTTTCCATGTATAGACCTTTCACTTCTTTGGTTAGAATGATTTCTAGGTATTCTATATTTTTTGTAGCTATTGCAAGTGGGTTTCTTTTTTGATTTCTTATTCAGATTGTTAGATGTTGGCACATATAAATGCTACTGATTTTTGTATGTTGATTTTGTATCCCACTGAATTTGTTTATTAGTTTAACAGGTTTTTTTGGTGGATTCTTCAGGATTTTCTTAGGTATAAGATTATGTCATCTGCAAACAAAACTAATTTGACTTTTTTCTTTCCAATTCAAATGCCCTTTATTTATTTCTCTTGCCTAATTGCTCTGGCCAGGACTTCCAGTATTATGTTGAATAATAGTGGTGAAAGAGGGCATTCTTATCTTGTTCCTGTCCTTACGGGAAAGACTTTCAATTTTTTCCCATTCATTATGATGTTAGCTGTGGGTTTATCATATATGGCTGTTATTATTTTAAAGGATGTCCTTTCTATACTCATTTTCATTAGGGTTTTTATCATTAAGAGATGTTGAGTTTTATCAAATGCTTTTTTGTCATCTATTAAAATAATTGTAAGGTTTTTGTTCTTGGTTCTGTTAATGTGATGTATCACAGTAATTGGATTGTGTATGTTGGACCATACTTGCATTCCTGTGATGAATCCCACTTTATCATGGTGAATTATCGTTTTAATACGTTATTGAATTCAGTTTGCTAGTATTTTTTTTTTGAGGATTTTGTATCTAGATTCATCAGTGATATTGACCTGTAGTTTTCTTTTTTCTTGGATTCTTGTCTGGTTTTGGTATCAGTGTAATGTTCACCTAACAGAATGAGTTTGAAAGCATTAACTCCTCTTCAATTTTTTTGAAGAGTTGAGTGAGTTTGGTATTAGTTGCTCTTTAAATGTTTGGTAGAATTCTGTAGTGAATCCATTAGATCCTGGGCTTTTCTTTGATAGAAGACTTTTTATTATGGCTTCAATTTTATTACTAATTCATTTGTTGAGGTTTTCTATTTCTTCATAGTTCAATCTTGGTAGCTGTATGTGACCAGGAATTTCTCCATTTCTTCTAGGTTTTCCAATTTTTTATTGTATACTTCTTCATAATAGCCTCTGATAATTCTTTGTGTTTCTGAGGTTTCAGTTGTTATGTCTCCTGTTTCATTTCTGATATTTATTTGGGTCTTCTCTCTTTTTTCTTCGTCTAGCTAAATGTTTGTCAATTTTGTTTATCTTATTGAAAAACCAAAATTTCATCTTGTTGATAATCTGTAAGTTTTTTTAGTCTCAATTCATTTATCTGTTCTGATCTTTATTATTTCCTTTCTTCTACTAATTTGGGTTTGAGTTGTTCTTGCTTTTTTAGTTCCTTGTGGTGACTCATTAGGTGGTTTATTTGAAGTCTTTCTTCTTTTTTGATATAGTCATTTATTGCTATATACTTTCTTCTTAGTACTGCTTTTGCCATAACCCATAGATTTTGGACTGTTGTATTTTCATTTTCATTTGTTTCAAGAAATTTTAAAATTTTGTTCTTAATTCCTTCATTGCTCACAGGCAGTCAATTCTAAGGCACATTCTACATAACTTCTCAGAAGGTTCTAGGAGGATTAAGTATGCAGTGATGATGAGTTTAATACATGTTTGTTTTGACTTTTCTCCTTCCCTGTTACACTCTTCTTAATGCTCCATTCTTATTCCCTGGGATCATATACCAAAAGAAACTACCTTCATCATAGCCTTTTGTTTCAGACTCTGTGTTTCTGGAGGGGAGGGGTGCCCAAGACAACACAAGCTAAAAGAAGTCATCAATGACATGTGTTCTAAAGGTCATTTCTCTTTCCTCATTGTATTCCACCCATCAGAAACATTAGACTAGAGTTGACCACTTTCTCTTTTGCGACAAAGTTTAATCTCTTGGTTTCTGTGTTGCACGTTCACATGATTTTTTTTTTCCTGCTACCTCAGTGGTTTGTCCTTTTTAGTCTACTTCAGTGGTGTTACACTTTATGTTCCACCTGTAAATGTTGGAATGTTTCAAGATTCAATTCTTGGACCTTTTTCAGTTCACATTCTTTCCCTACAATATCTAATCTAGTCCCTTTGCTGTAACCAAAATGCTAATAAATACCAAATTTGTATCTCCATGATCTCTTCACTGATCTCCAGACTGCAATACATCTGCTACTATGTACTTGACTCCTCCCCTTGAATGTCTAATGGACTTCTCAAAATTATCTATGCAAAACTGATTCCTAAAGGTGTTTTAGGTGTTTTGATATAGCCTTCTCAATCAGCCATATTGTCCAAAACTAAGTTGTTCTTTTTCATTTATATTCTAAGTACATTTCATAAACAAGTCCCATCAGCTCTACCTTCAAAATATATCACCTCATCAGCCATTTCTGTCCACCTTCACTGCCATCCATTCATCCACTTCACATCCATCCTTATTTACTGCCTAATCTATGTCATTATCATCTTTCTCCTGAACCACAATAATAGCCTTCTAATTGGTCTTACAGCTTCTATTTTTCTCCTTAGAATTCAATCTCTCCACAGTAGAGAGAATTATCTCTTAAATTCATTAATCAGAACATGTCATTCCCTGGCTTAAAACCCTCCAAAAAGCTTTCTGCTGCACTTAGAATAAATCTAATGAGTTAGCATAACCTTCAGACCCTGCATGAACTGGCTGCTGCCTGCGCATCTGACCTCATCGTCTTCTATGCTCCACCTCTCTCATTATGCTACAGTTACACTGGCCTTTTGTCTAATCTATGAATTTATCAAGCATTTTCCTGCCTTAGGAAATTCTTACTTTCTGTTTCCTCTTCCTGGAACAAGCTGCCACTATATGTTCATAGAGCTAGATCCTTCTTGTCATTTGTTTCAATTCAAATGTCACCTCCTTAGAGAGGCCTTCAAGTCTATCCTGCATACTCAATTCTCACATCCACTGAATTTACATCATATTTCTAAATTTTTATATACTTATCACTATCCACAATGGCTATGTTCATTTATTTGTTTGTTTATCATCTCTTTCTCCCTTGGGAACTCAATCTTCATCAGAGCACTTACATTCTTTACACTGGAATACCTCCAGTGCCCAGCATCCTTCCTGGTACTAGATGGAGTTTAGCAGACATATATTGAATGAGTGAGTAAAAGATTCCATTCACTTCAAAGCAAAATTCTACTTTAAAAAAAAAATACCTTAAAACTATGGATCCTATTCTGCCTTGCTGTTAAAATATTTACTCTTTGCAATTTGTCAGTTTTACCTAATCTTGCCTTTAATTTTCACTTAGTAACTTCCTCAGCAATTTCTAAATCATGGAATATATTGTGGTAATTTAAAGGAATATATGGACATAGCTATTTCTTATTTGCTGTCGTTATTCATAGATATGGTTCTCCTGATTCATTATTTGTAAGATATAAGTAGAAATAGTATAATGTAGTCAGAAAAATGTCAAATTGAAGTTGAAAGGACAACCTTCTACTATCAGTTCACTCATTTGTAGTACAGTTATAAAATCCACTTGTTTTGCTTCCATGTTGATTAAAGTCCCAAAAGGAATACAAAAGATGCCCCTGGTGTCAGAGAGGTGGCAACACTGTAAGCAAGCTAACTGTAGATCAGAGTTTTTTGTGTTTTTTCCCCATGGACTGAGAAAGAGCCCATTGGAAGAGAACAGGCACAAGAACCATTTTAAAAGATATCCAGGAGAGGTTCCTGAGAGATGTGCGGTATTCATAGCAGCTAGAAACCTGTGGTATGCCATGGATGATTGTAGAAGCTGCAGAGTGCATCTAGCTGTAGGAGGATGTCAAAGGAGCTACTGTGAGACATTCCGCATGGAAATGATCCTAGGAACCCATGAAAGAAATAGTCAGCTTTAAAAGCCTACAGTTAACATTATACTTAATGCTAGAGATGAAATACTTTCCCCAAGATTGAGAACAAGACAAAGATGTGCACTGTCACCATTTCTGTGCAACTTTGTATTGGAAGCCCTACTCGGTGTAAAGAGGCAAGGAAAATAAATAAGGCGCACTTTTAATGGCCCAAACCTGTAACCAACCCTTATTAATATATCATGAAATTTAGCACTTTCATACATTGAAATACTAAACAATAAAAACAAAAACTATGGGTGCATGCAACAACATGAATGAAATTCAAAAGCATTGTGCCAAATGAAGGGTGCCAGACACTAAAGGCTGTATATTTATATGATTCCATTTATATGACATTCAGTGAAAGGTAAAATTATAGGAAGAATAATCATGTTAGTTGCAGATGGAGAGATTTGACTGGCAAGAGGCAAAAGGGAATTTGTTGCTGTGATAGAAAAATTCTATGCCTTGACCATGGGGATAGTCACATGACTGTATAGTACATGGTTGTCAAAAGTCATACTTTCCACTTAAGGGTAAATTTTCTGCAAGAAACTCAATAAATTTGACTTTAAAAATTAATTATTGGCCGGGCATGGTGGCTCACGCCTGTAATCCTAGCACTCTGGGAGGCTGGGGCGGGCAGATTGTTTGAGCTCAGAAGTTCGAGACCAGCCTGAGCAAGAACGAGACCCCGTTTCTACTAAAAATAGAAAGAAATTAGCCAAACAATTAAATATATATATATATAAATTAGCCAGGCATGGTGGCACATGCCTGTAGTCCCAACTACTCAGGAGACTGAGGCCGGAGGAGCGCTTGAGCCCAGGAGTTGGAGGTTGCTGTGAGCTAGGCTGAAGCCACGGCATTCTGGCCCGGGGAAGAGATTGAGTCTCTGTCTCAAAAAAAAAAAAAAAAAAGAAAAAGTTAATTATTATGAACAGTTAACATGTAGACATAAAAGAAGAAAAAAAGAAAACAAAAAATTTTAAAAAGTATAGGGAAAAAAGAAAAGAAAAAAAGGAAAAAATTTTTAAAAAGTTAATTATGCCATGTGCTATAATAGAGATATGTAGAATGGGTGAAGAGAACACAGACAAGGGAAATATAACCTTCAATAAGATGTGGAATGATTTGAAATAAATAGAAGGTCTATATATATCATTCCACAATAATTCTGATCTTCAAATGGTCAAATAATAAATTACCTGAGCTGCTGAGGCTGAAAGAGATATTGGATGATGTTATATAAAAGTATAATTGCACCATATTCCTGATAATCTGAATATATGCTTCCTGAGAGCAGAAATTTGGTCTCATTCATTATGTTATCTCCTGTGCTTAGGATAATGTTTGGAAATTCCTAGGTACACCACAAATCCTTCTTGATTTACAGTTTTATCATCTAAAAACTTAATCAGTGAGAACTGAGAAATCAGTTTTAAGCTTCCAGACTCCAATAAGAAGCTTATTCTTCTCAAAAGTAAGAGTGTAGTTTAAAACACTTAGCCTATTTCCACATCAGGGACAGACCACAGAGAAAATGGCCAATAATTAAAGGGTGTTTGGACTGCAAAATGGAGGTAAATCTCAAGCAAACCGAAAGAGTTATTGGTAATAATTAGTGGCAGGAATTTTGCAGAGGGAATTGCTAAAAATGCATGTCCTTAGGGATTTCAGTAATTAAAAGGAACCTAGAGATTGCAAATGGAACCTTAGAAAATTTGGAGATACTAATAACTCTGTACAATGACTCTTCAGACTCTCAAGGAACAAGAACAGTGTGAGACACATAGAACAGTCTCATCCAAATTTGAAGATAAAAAAGTAAAGGAATGCAGACTGTCCCAGAGGAAACCTTTCTCTTTTTTAAACTTACCTGGGTAAGGGGTTTTACTTGCTGAAGAAAAATATGAAATTAATATTAGAACTATATTTTATGCCATTATAGTTTATTTGTATATAATTAGGCCTCCTTAATCCTATATGAAATTTAACTAACTCTTTTGTTCTTTCTATAAATTCTAAATTATAAGAACCCCAACTTCAGGTATCAATCAAGATATACGGTCTGTAACTCTCCTACCTGACATTGAACCAGGAAGACTACACAGAATGAGAAAAATAGGCAGGTAGTGCCTCTTTGGGGCTGTTGTAACTAGATTTTTTTCAAACTGGGAGGATGTATACCTCTGGGATTCCAATCAGGATTCAGGGATCTAGGTTGGACTCTAATCAACCATTTTCTTGCCAATATTCTTAACTTCCTTGCCAAATATTTCTTCTTTTGTAGATGTAACTCGAATCTAGGTTAACATTATGCTTATATTCTAGCAGAATCCCTAAAGAAATATTATTTATCCTCTCACTTTTTCCACCCTTCCACGAATTCTTAAGGTCCAATTACATCAAAATGTTTACTCTCGTTCAATTATATTCACCCCCACATACGGATCTGCACACTTCCTCCTGGAAGTCTGCTGATCTTTCAAGTCTGGCTGAATGTTCATCAGGTGTGTTCTTCCTAATAGGGTGCTTATCCCATTGCATAAGTGTATATTTTTCTTCCCCCTCTAACTAGACTGTAAGGTTCTATGGCCAGGGTCCAAGTCTATAGTATTCGTCTTCATAACCCAGAACTGAATACCATGCCTTGTTCATATTAAATACTCTGTAAATATACACTGAAAAAAGTGAATACTCAGTTTAATTGTATTCATATTATTAATAATTTTCTTTAGAGCTATGAAAACAGAATCTTAGTAGAACTGAACAACTTGTAACCTGCTTGAGAGTTTTCTTAATCAGCACCTACTAGGGCCTGAACTTATTTTTATTTTTGTGCCAGTTAAGTACAAAGTTAAGTAAGGAATAAAGCCAGACAGAGAATACAATACATTCGTATAGATTTCTTTTAACCTCCCACTAGGAAACTAATAAGATGGAGACAGGGGCAGTGGTAGAAAGGAAAGAATAAGATATCCTCTGAATAATGGCACTACTTAAATATTTCCTTAATAAATGCCACAGCATTTGGGAATTCATTAAAGGGAAGAACACTTTTTTCTGTATGTTAACTGCAGTTTCAGCAATAGGAAAGATGATTAAGAAATTCTTTGAATGAAGCTCAACTTTCTCAGCAGCAGCCTAATAGCTACGATTTTTCTAAAAAGGACTTTCCTAATAACCTATAAGCTTTCCTAATCCCTGATTCAGAAGCTGTTTTCTCTCAGCCAATGAAAATAGAATAGTTCTAGAACCAAGCCTTAAAGTTCTTAAAATTTAGAATTTCCTTTTAAGAGTAGACAAGTTGGCTAATAAGCATCTCCTTTGCTGAATATTTTTCTTCTTATTTTCTATTTCTCATGTATATGGGGCTCCAATTCAAGATAGAAATTTCTGGCAATGTGCATGAATAGTGGTTACCTTAAAATTGTGATGCATTTTAGGGAAGTTAAATTATTTTGTTTAAAAAATGCATTTATAACTAGTATTTGAAGAAATAACAGATTTCAGACAAATAGAGTAGACTTTAAAAGTAAATACATAATACTTGAAAAAATGTAGACCCCAGACTTATGGTTCTTCCCAATATTGGGTAAATATGAATATATTGGGTTACAACAATTCTATAGAATGCCCTAAGTATGGAGAATGAAGCACAGAGAGGTTAAATAGTTGCCTGGATACAAGGAGTGATGCATTCTGTGATTACTTCACACTTCTCACAGATAATTCATCTTAAAATAAAATTTTAAAATGCTTATATACTAATTTAATAAAAGCGAAGTGAGGGATAAAAATGAAGTAATTATGAAAATGATCCAAGCTTTTATAGCATTTCTACCTATAATATGTAGACTGTTGAGCAAAAGTAATTGTCCTAGGGTTATCTGATAATTTCCTAAAGTCTTAATTTTTGCATAATTACATACATCCATTCCTGATACTATCAGTACCAATGCACGACGGATACTAGAAATTTACCTAACAGCATCAAGAACTTATACACTATAACACAGTAAGCTAAGGAATTTTTATACACATGCACATATATATTCCAGGTGAACTTAATTTTCATCTATTAAAGGATGGAAAATATTGCTAATTCATAGTTATCATAATTAGGGGAAGATTTTTATGATAAAAGAAGAGCCTCATCAAAGAACAATGTGTTAGTCCATTTTGTGCTGTTATAAAGGAATATCTGTGATGGGGCAATTTATAAAAATAAAAGAGGTTTATTTGGCTCACAGTTCTGCAGAATATATAAGGATGACACCAGCATCTGCTTCTGGTGAGGGCTTCAGGGAACTTCCTGTCAAGGCAGAAGACAAAGGGGGAGCAGGCGTGTCACATGGAGAGAGAGGACGCAAGATAGGGAGGAGGTTTAACAACCGGCTCCTTTAAACACCCTGCTTTCACATGAACTAATAAAGCAAACACTGGCTCATTATTGCAAGGAGGGAACCAAACCATTCTTGAGGGATCTGCCTCCCATGACCCAAACACCTCCCACTAGGTCCCACCTCCAATACTGGCCATCAAATTTCAACATGAGATTTGGAGGGGCTAGTCATCCAAACCATAACAAACAAGATATTGTTTTAAATTCTCTGTCTTCTCTCAAACCAAAGTTTTACATGAATTGTACATTAAAATCCAATTTTTCATTTGGCACAAGTATCAAAAGATATTTGAACCCCTTGAGTGATTTTTAATTTTTGAAAATAGGTATTTGTGTGTTATATGAATGTGCTATTAAGGAAGACTTATTCAACAAAGTTTGATTGCATACTATACACCAGGCCTTAAACTATGTGCCTCAACTGTAACCCTAACCCTAACCCTAACCATAACTCTAACCCTAACCCTAACCCTAACCTAACACTAAACATAAACTAACCCAAACCATAACCCTAACCTAACACTAAACCTTACAATAACCCTAACCCTAACGCTAACCCCAACCCTAACCCTAACCCTCACCCTCAGCGTCACCCTAACCCTAAACTTAAACCTACCCGTAACTCTGTATAGGTTTGTATAGGTTTTGCCACCTATACAAAAAACACTAGTAACCATAGAAGTGCCAAGAAAAACAAGAAAGTTTTTCAGCACAATGCTTCCTTTATTCATCTAGGGCACTATTTTTCAACTTTGGTTGCTCATGAGAATTATCTGGGAGCCACTAAAAGTTTGATGCCCAGACCTCACTAGTTAAATAAGAATCTCTAGAGGTAGGACCCAGCTGGTTTTCCAGTTTCCTGGGTGATTGCAATATGAGACACATCTACCTAGGAAAAATAAGGGATAATGAGATGAAAATTCCACTAATTCAACAAGTGGAATCAATACAAGTGGAAGGAGTAATTAAATAATCTTTTCCTCTAGAAATAGACATTCAATATACATTCTCTAAAAGTAGTCAATCCTTGAAAATTCCTTGTATGACCTTGAGGCTTAGCCAGGGCAGCTGTAAAACACTGTGCTGGAATTCAGGGAGCAGAGTCCCTGTGAAGGGCTCCCTGGGCTCATCCTTCCAGACAATTCTGCCCTTGTAGATCTCTGGGCCAGTAAAGGGTGGGGGCAGCCTTAAAGATCTCTGAAATGGCTTCAAGGTCTTCCATTTTCTTGAGAAATAGCACCTGGCTCCCTTCCATTGTGCTAATCTCTTTGGCAAACCTGGTTTTCTCTCTTGATCACACTTTTTCACTCTTTACGTGACCAGGCTGAAAGTTTTCCAAATCTTTCCTCTTTGCTTCTCTTTTGATTATTAATTCTGTCTTTGAGGCATTCTTTTTCCCTCTTGTAGCTTAATATAAACAATTAAAAGTAGTCATGCAGGAGCCTAAATGCTTTGCTGCTTGGGAATTTCTTCTGCCAGATACCCTAGTTCATCAATTTCAAGTTTGACTTTCAACAAAGCCTCCAGGCACTGACACAGTTCAACCAAGTTTTTTGCCAGTTTATAACAAAGCTAACCTTTATTCCAGGTTCCTTAGTTCCATCTGAGACCCTGTAGGAATGGCCTTTATAGTTCATATTTCTGTCAGCATTCTGCCCATTACCATTAACCATTCCCAATGAGTTCCAAATTTTCCGTAGTCTTCTTGTCTTCTATGCTCCCCACCCCACCCCGCCAGAATGTAGGCTATTCCTAGCCTGCTCCTCCAAATTATTCCAGCCATTGCCCATTACCAGTTCCAAAACCACCTCCACATTTTCAGGTATCTATTACCAGCGACACCCCATTCTTGGTACCATTTTTCTGTCTAAGTCCGTTTTCTGTTCATTATGACAGAATATCTGAAACTGAATAATTTATAAAGAAATGGAATTTATTTCTTACAGTTATGGAAGCTGAGAAGTCTAAGGTTGAGGGACCGTATGTAGTCAGAACCTTCTTGCTGATGGGGACTCTACCAAGTCCGGAGGCAGCATAGGCCATCACATGGTGAGGGAACTGAGCATACTAGCTTAGGTCTCTCTTTCTTTTCATATAAAAATACCAATCCCACTCTTGTGATAGCCCATAAATCCATTAACCCACTAATCCATGAATCTATGAATATTAGGGCAGAGCCCTCATGACCCAGTCACCTCTTTTGGGCCTCATTTCTCAATACTGCCATATTAGGAGTTAAGTTTCAACATGAGTTTCAGAAATGACATTCAAACCATAGTATTTTAACTATTTTTTCTTCTAGTAGTTTCATAGTTCTGGGTCTTACATTTAGGTCTTTAATATATTTTGGCTTTAATATTGTATAAGGTGAGAGACAAGAGTCTAGTTTCATTCGGCTACATATAGTTATCCAGTTTTCCCTGGACTGTTTATCGAAGAGGCTGCCCTTTCCTCAATGTATGTTCTTAGTGTCTTTATCAAAGATCAGTTGGCTGTAGATAAATGAATTTAATTCTGGGCTCTCTGTTCCTTTGGTCTATGTGTCTTTTTTTATGCCAGTGCCATTCTGTTTTGGATATTATAGGTTTGTAGTATATTATGAGGTCAGGCAATGTGATGCCTCCAGCTTTGTTCTTTTTACTGCTCTATTTGGGGTCATTTGTGGTTTCATACAAATTTTAGGATTTTTTTTATCTCTGTGGAGAATATTTTATTTCTGTGGAGAATATTATTGGTATTTTGATAGGGATTGCATTGAATCTGTAGATCACTTTGGGTAGTAAGATCATTTTAAAAATATTAATTCTTCCAATCCGTGATGATAGGATTGTATTCCATTTTTTGTATCCTCTTCAATTTCTCTTGATTACAGTTTTATAATTTTCATTGTAGAAATCTTTGACCTCTTTGGTAAAATTTATTCCTAGGTATTATTCCTAGGTATTAATTCCTAGATGTTATATTTTTGTGGCTATGATAAAAAGGATTGTTTTCTTGATTTCTTTTTCAACACTTCATTACTGGGGCACAGAAACGCTATTGACTTTTATGTGTTGATTATGTATCCTAAGACTTCACTGAATTCATTTATCAGTTCTTACAGTTTTTTGGTGAGTCTTTAGTTTTTTTTCTATATAAAAGATCATGCCTTCAAACACTGACAACTTGACTTTCTACATTCTAATTTTGAAGCCTTTTATTTTCTAATCTTGCCTAATTGCTCTGGCTAGGACTTCCAGTACTGTGTTAACCACGAGTGGTGAAAGTATATCCTTTTCTCGTTCTAGTTCTTAGAGGAAAATCTTTCCATTTTTCCCTGTTCAGTATGATGGTACATGTTGGTATGTCATAAATGGCCTGTATTGTATTGCAATACATTCCTTCTATATCTAAGTTGTCTAGGGTTTTTATCATATAGGATGTTGAATTTTATCAAATACTTTTTCTGCATCTGTTATAGATCATTTAGTTTTTGTCATTCATTCAATTTAATGTATCATGTTTATTGATTTGCATATGTTGAACCATTCTTGCATCCCTAGGATAAATGGCACTTGATTATAGTGTAAATTAATTTTTGATATGCTATTTCATTTAGGATATTTACATCTATGTTCATCAGGACTATTGGCCTGTGGTTTTCTTCTTTTGTTGTGTTATTGTCTGGTTTTGGTATTGGGGTAATGCTGGCTTTGTAGAATGAGTTTGAAAGAATTTCTTCCTTTTAAATGTTTTGGAATAGTTTGAGAAGAGTTGGTGTTAGCTTTTCTTTAAATGTTTGGTAAAATTCAGTAGTCAAGCCATCCAGTCCCAGGCTTTTCTTTGTTGGGAGACTTTTTACTATTGCTTCAATCTTGTTGCATGTTATTGGTCTATTCAGTTGTTCTATTTCTTCCTGGTTTAATCTTAGTAGGCTTTATGCATCCAGAAATTTATCCATTTCTTCCAGGTTTTCCAATTTGTTAGTATGTATTTTTTTCATAATATTCTTTTCTCACCTTTTTATTTCCACAGTATCACCTGTAATTTCTCCTTTTTACTTTTCAATTTTATTTGGATCATCTCTCTTTTTTCTTAATTAGTCTAGTTAGTGGTTTATTAATTTTTCTTACCTTTTTAAAAAGCTATTTTTTGTTTTATTGACCTTTTTTAGTTTTTTTTTAGCCCCTATTCTATTTCTGCTTCAATTTTTATTATTTCTTTCCTTTTAATAACTTGGGGTTTGGTTTATTTTTACTTTTTATTTCCTTGAGGTTCATCATTAGATTGTTAATTTGAAATCTTTATATTCTTTAGGTGTTTATTGCTATTAACTTCCTTCTTAGTATTGCTTTTACTGTGTCTCACAGGTTTATTTTTGTTGTTGCTGTGATTGCTTTGAGTGTCTTCTTCATAAATTCTTTGCCTAGGCTGATGTCTATAAGAGTTTTTCCAACATTTTCCTCTAGAATTCTTAAGGTTTAACACTCTAGGTTTAAATCTGTTATCCACCGGGAGTTGATTTTTGTGAGAGGTGAGAGACAGGAATCCAGTTTCAATTTTCTGCATGCGGTTATGCAGTTTACCCAGCACCATTTAATGAATAGAGATTCTTTCACCAATGTATATTTTTTGTATGCTTTGTCAAAGATTAGATTCCGATATGCGGATGGTTTTATGTCTGGGTTCCCAGTTCTGTTCCAAAGGCCTGTATCTCTGTTCTTGTGCCAATACCATGCTGCTTTGGTTACTAAATCCTTGTAGTATAGCTTAAAGTCTGATAGATTGATGCCTTCCAATTTGTTCTTTTTGCTTAAGACTGCTTTGGTATAGGTCTCTTTTTTCATTCTAGCAATAATGTGTGTTTCAAGATTCTCCATAAATAAAACATGAACTTAACAACAAAATTTAATATATTAATTGTCTATAGAACTCTAAACCATTGAATGAGAGATCTTCATGTATCATCTCTCTGGTTTTTAAATTTTGTATATTTGTAAACTGAGATTTGGAAAATTTAATGAATACCTAACATGACAATTCTGGAATTAAATCAACCAAAAAAAAGTTCTCTTTCTCCATGACCTTTAACAGTTTAACCATAATTTGTCCCAAAAAGGATGGTTTTTGGTTTCAATCTGTTCTGGGATTTGTGAAATTCCTGGATCTGGATGTCTGTATCACTTTCAAAACTTAGGATGTTTTCAGCTATTATTGCTTTAAATAGGTTTTCTATACCTTTTCCCATCTTTCTCCTTCAGAAATTTGTACAATATGAATATTTGTCTGTTTAATGATATCTTGTGAGTCCCAGAGGATTTATTATTGTTAATATTATTATTACTGTTGTTATCATTTGTATTTGTCTGACTGGTTTATTTCAAAAGACCTGTATTCAAGTTCATAAATTCTTTCTTCTGCTTGATTGAGTCTGTTGTTGAAACTCTCTATTGTATTTTTATTTCATTCATTGACTTCTTCAGCTTCAAGATTTGTTTAGTTCTTTTTTAAATATCTCTTTGCTAATTTGTCATTAATTATGTTCTTTGTTTTGTTAAATTATCTATCTGCATTCTCTTGTATCTCACTGAGTTTCCTTAGAATCATAATTTTGAATTCCTTTTCAGGCATTTTATAGATTTTTTTTTCCCTTGGGGTATTTTACTGGAGAATTATTGTTGTCCTTTGGAGATATCATATTTCCTTGTTTTTTTATGTTTCTTGTGTTCCTATGTTTGTCTATGGATCTAGTGGAACAATCACCCCCTTATAAAGTAGCTTTTGTATAGGAAGAATTTTTCCCTATGGATGTGTCCTATAGTGTTGATTGAGTAGGATGCTATGACTTTGGTTCTGAGTGGGTACTGTAGTGTAGTCTCCGTGTGACTTATTTGGCTGCAATCAATGTCAGCAATGTCTATAGTTGCTTCTGTTACTTAGAAATATGAATGATTTGGAGTCAGTGGTGTGGCTCTACTCAGAGCAAGCTGGTTTTTGAGCCCTTGGTGGCACACACCTGGCACACCAGTTCTGTCAGCTGCAAGAGTGACATTGCCAGCTGTGATGGTGCTGGGCAGGTTGGTCCTCAGTTTGTGGGGGCCGTGTGTGGCACATGATGGCTCCACAGCTGGACAAGGTGGGTTAGCTGGCAATGGTTAGTATTTTTTGGGCTGGTCTTCAGCCCTGGGTGGGGGCGGGGGTGTGCGTGAGTCCCACAGTCCCTTGGTGACTCTGCTGCTAGACAAGATGGGGTCACTGACCACTGTGGGCGCTGGACTTTTGTCTTATTCTAAATTGTAAATGGCGTCACTGTCAATTCCAACACTAAGCTTAATGACAGTCATTAAGATGTCATAAATATTTATGTCAAGTAACTAATTCTTTTTTGCTAAAAGTTTTATTTTTAATATAAGGGAATATTAAATTTATCAATTACCTTTAAATCATCATCAAAATCATCTTTGATTTTATTCCTGTGACCTATTAGGAGAATTAATTCCAGCTGACAACTTGATCAACACAAGTTTACCTGCATGGGTCCACTTATATGTGGATATTTTCCAATAAGTATACTGAAAAATTTACTGGAGATTTGCAACAATTTTAAACAACTCACAGATGAACCACATAGCCTAGAAATATCAAAAAAATTAAGGAAACAACAGGTGTATCATGAATACATAAAATTTATGTTGGTACACATCTATTTTATCACTTACTACCATAAAATATACACAAATCTATTATGCAAAGTTGAAATTTATTAAAACTTACATACTCAAACACAAAGTGTACATACATGGTGCTATTCACAGTCAAGAGAAATGTAAACAAGCATAAAGATGCAGTATTAAATCACAAGGGCATAGAATTAAGTGTAGTATATACTGTAATACTGTAATAATTTAACAGCCACTTCCTATTACTGTTGTGGTGAGCTCAAATGTTGAAAGCATCTGCTTAAAACACTGTCTGACTCTAATCATCTCCAAATGAGAAATTTGTCCACCACATTGCTTATCATAATAAAAAGGGATCTCTTGTAATTTTCATTGTGTTTAGTGCAATACTGTAAATCTTGAATATCACCATGGGGCCCATAGCAAGTGCGACTAGTGATATTTGATGTGTTTCCAAGGAACAAAGTCATGCCATCATAAGAAAAGTTGAATTGTCTCATATGTACCATAGATTTAGGTCTTCAGCTCAGTTGCCCACCATTTCAAGATAAATGAATCCAGCATAAGGACCACTGCAAAAAGGGAACAAAATTTCATAAAGTCATCACTGTAGCTCCACCTGCAGGCACAAAAACTTTGCAATTTTTGTGACATACTTTTTAATCTTATACTGAAAATGCAGCTTTTTTGTGGGTACAGGATTGCTGTAAGAAAGGCATACTTATAGACTTCAATATGATTTGAGAAAAAGTGAAATCATTATATGAAAACTTGAAGCAAAGGGAAGGTATAAGATCTAAAACTAGATAATTTGATGCCAGCAAAGGATGGTTTGACAATTTTAGAAACAGGTTTGGCTTAGAAAATGTCAGGATAAGAGAAGCAGCTTCTACCAACCAAGAGACAGCAGCTGAGTTCTCAGACATCATTAAGAAAATCATTGAGGAGAAAGAATATTTGCCTAAATAGGTTCTTAATGTAGATGAGAGTACTCTATTCTGGGAAAAAATAAAAGATCAAAAAGAACGTTTAATAATAAGGAAGAGAAGTGAGCACCAGGATTTAAGGCATGAAGGGATAGGCTAATCTTACTGTTTTGTATATATGCAATTGGTGTTATGATCAGGAACTTGCCTTATCTGTAAATCTGCTAACTCCTCAAGTCTTGAAGAAAAAAGATAAACATCAGCTGCCATCTTTGGGTTGTACAACAAGAAGGCCTGGACAATGAGAACACTTTTTTTGAATTGGTTCCATTACTGCTTTTTCCCTTAATTCAGGAAGTATCTTGTCAGTAAGGGACTGTCTTTTAAAGTTCATTTGACATTACACAATGCCCCTGGCCACCCAGAACTTATAGGTTCAATACCAAAGGCATCGAAGTGATCTTCTTACTCCCAAACGCATCTCTAATTCAGCCTCTAGCTCAGGGTGTCACAAAGATCTTTAAGGCCTGTTACACATGAAACTCTACAGAAAAGATTGTCAACACTGTGGAAGAGAACCTCCACAGAGAGAACATTATGAAATTCTAGAAGGATTCCATCAAAGATGCCATTATTGTTATAGAAAGAGCAAAGAAAGCCACCAAGCCCAAAACAAAAAATTCCTGCTGGAGAAAACTTTGTCCAGATGTTGTTCATGACTTCACAGGATTACAACAGAACCAATCAAGGAAATCATAAAAGAAATTGTGGATACGGTGAAAAAAAAAAAAGGTGGGATCTTGGAGAAACTTAACAGCTAAAAGACGCCACACCAGAGGAATTAACAGAAGATGACCTGATGGGGCTGAGTGCTTCGGGACCCGTGCCAGCCGATGAGAAAGAAACCATAGAAGCAGCAGTGCCAGGAAACAAATTGACATTGGACGGTCCTGTAGAATGGTTCTCAT
>CAUYSK010111358.1:0-11747 GCA_963575035.1 Avahi laniger
TAGATTAATGCATTAAAAATTCTAAAATAGAATTTCATAATTTCATCTACAACCTAAGGTCTATATATTCAAGTTGATCAAAATTCTTAATTTTGAGTTTTATAATTAAGGAAAATAGGCCCTTATTTTATTTTGTACATATATAAAGTTTCCTTATATACATATATAATAATTTTAAATAATGTAAAATTATAAGTACAGACATGTTCATCACAGCAATTTTTATAATAGAAAAAATGTAGAAGCTCCCTAAATGCTCAACCATTAGAGAACAGATTGAGTTAACTATAGAATGCCCCTAGATACAATATTAATGTAGCTCATTAAAAATACTGATTAGGGAAAATATCCAATAACATAGAAAATTGATTATATATTGTTAAAAAGGATACAAATATGTATATGGAGTATGATTATCCATACAGAGTATGTAATTGGCCGGTGTGCTTTTCTTTCAACATAGGATTCTATAGTGAATTCTAGGGAGGAACATAGCCCAGGTCCTTGAGTTTAGCGCCCAGCCAATGTAGACCATCTTTCCAGTGCAGGCATCCAGTGAACTCACTCACTGACAAGGATGCCTGTTTCACGGTTTAGTGGCTACAACTACCACAAAGCTATTCGTGTTACTGAAATGAAATCTCTTTCCAGGTATCTTTTTTTTTTTCTTCTGGCCCTAATTGTGCCCTCTGCTGCAATGCCTTTCCCCATGATCAGGCCATTTTTTCCCTTTGGTTGTGTGCTCCAGCTGGACTTCTTCCTGGACAGGGGAAAAGAAGTGCCCTCTCTGGGAGACTTCAGACTCTCCTTGTATGATCCACACTGAACCTGCAAACAAAGAGAGAACAAGCTTTCATATTTCATTTTGGGCAATATTCCTCACACTTTGAAAATTCTGCCATGGTTCCTTCGGTCTTTGGCTGATGGCTATTATCTCTGTTAAAATGCAATGCTACCTCTTCCCCAACCTCAGAAAAGCTAAAGCTCTCCTTTGTTTTCATTGCTCAAGTATTAGTAGGGACTAGCTTCAGATCATTTCTTGAGATTGGGTTTTGATGGGAATGGAATGAAAGCACGTGAAGGATGTGATGAGGAGGAGGGTCCAAGAAAAGGGCACAGACAGATTAGAATGGGGAGCCACAGATGACCTACTTTACAGTTTACAGAGGGGGAACAGGTGGTGGCCTCTCTAGGTTTTTGCCAAGACATTGGATCATTCGAGCAATTGCCAAGCAGTGTGTGTGTGTGTGTGTATGTGTGTGTTCTGTGGTAGCATTCCTTCAATTGTCATGGTTTCTTCTAGAGACCCTAAGGAAATATACATCCTAATACTGACCTTTGTATTTGGGCAAATGTCTCTAGGGAGGTGGATCCACACATTCCATATGAGGTAGCTGATATAACTCTCGTTTGCAGTAGAATCCGTATGAAAGCAAGGCAAGAATAGTTTTTAGAGAGCACCTTTTTGTATTCCCCCAATATGCTGTAAGAAAACAGTGAAATGCCAGTTTCAGCCAAGGGAGAGCAGCAGGGAGTGAAAGGCCAGATGTTGGGGTCATCTCCTCTGGTCCAGTCAACTACTGGGCATCCTTTCCGGACAACAGAGCAAGGAAGAAAGCTGCCTGTTGTGTTCATTCCTTGAGCCACAGGGCCTGGGCTGAGGATTTCCCAGGGAAATGGCACTTTTTCCCCTGCAGTTTTTGTACAGGTCTCTGTGGGTTTTGTAGCACTGTGGTATCCACCCAGTCACAGTGCTACACAGCTTTACAAAGACCTCCCCTTGGTTTTGCACTACGTGGCCTCTAAGAAGCCTGGGAGTCAGATGTTTTCTCCAAGTCAAACGGATTTGGCGGTTAGGCTGGGCCAGCCTGGCTCAGGGGCTCTATGTGAGGCTCTTCTGCCTCACTGGCTGGATGGGTCTTGAGTCTGTAACTAGGGTGGACTTTTAGAAATCATCACATCCACTCCCTTCTGTGCTTTCGGGCCAGTCTGAAAGCACAAAGCAATATAATAGGCTGATGGAAAGTGTCCTTATTAAATGTTTACCATGAAAGGAGAGTACAAATTCTTTTGTTGTTGTTTTTTATCAGCAGGGAGCAGGATTTTAAAAAAATTTATCTTCACACTTTCCCTGGAGGTCTTATTTGAGTCCATGGTTTAATGAAATTATCACTATTTTGCTTATGCACTTCCTCCTACACTACATACAACTGCATGCCAGTTCCATAAACTCCAAGCAACTTCATCTCTATATACAAAGTCTAACACTCTTTTGCTGATTAAAAAAATAGGAAAAGAGGAAAAGAAGAAAAGTTTTGTTTTCAATAACAGATCTATATGACAGGGAGGGCTTAGGGCAGAAGGCAAAAAAATAAGGGCCTCATGGGGGAATCAGAAGAGGATAAAGGATTGTAACTTGGACCCTTGAGTATAGCTGGGTTTAGGTGCTAGTCTTTGAAATGCAAGAGGTAGGTGGTTACTGTGTTAAATAATAAATTAAGCTTCTGACCTGACTAACTCATATGAGATTCATTGACTTCCTGGTAGTGCTGGTGTACAGACTTTCCCAAAAAGCAGCCATCAGAAAGTGGCTTGAACAGAACTAGTTACAGGAAACAAGAAGTTCGGAACCTTGATGAGAATGCAGCTGTTGTGGTTCCCAACTCTTCATTCCCTGCCTATAACAGAAGTGTATATTCAGGTTCTTTGCCATGTAACTTTTCAAGGTTTCCTACTATAGGCGGAGTATACATCCCACTCTACTGACATTGGGTCTTCGTCATGCTTTGATCCGTAGACGACGAGTGAAAGTGACAGTGTGCCAGATCCAAGCTAAGCCTCTGAGGGGCATCACAGTGTGGATTTCCACCAACACTCTCGAACCACTGCTCTCTGAGATGAGAAGAGTGTGGTTCGGAGAGTCATTGCTGCTTTTCCCTGTGTGTTGGAATGAAGACACATAGAGCAGACCTGAATCCAACCCACGTCTTGAAGGCAAGTGCAGCTGGCCTGCAGACCAGTGAGCAAAAGTGACATATGTTTGTTTTGGTAAGCAACTGCAATTTTGGGGCTGTTTGTCATAGGTCATAATCATAACAGAAATAGCTGAGTAATTTCTGTTGGGACCCCAATCTTCACATGCTGTTAACTCTGTATCTCCAGCAATCATGAAATTGCATGCTTAAAATTTTTGATGGCTCCCATTATTTCAGGATAAAACAGTATGAAACAAAGGCCTTTGCCTACTTGCTCCCTTAAACTCTGCTGCATTGAGCTATTTGTTCCCCGAACGCTTCATGTTCTTTCATTCCTCTTTGCCTGAAATTCCCCTTTCTTCTTCTGTCTCCCAGTTTGTCTCTGGAGCGCCTCCTTAAGTCCTCTGCATTTTCTGGGTTTTAGGTTAGCTGTTGACTTCCCTGCAAAGTCCTACATGACTACCCCAGGCTGAACTGGTTAGGTGCATAGCCCTCCCTGAAATTTCATGGCATCGGATGCTTATCTCTATCAGTGCACTCAAAATCCTTTTCCTCTCTCCTATATTAGGTAGAAACTCTCGAGAGAGGGGATCTGTCTGGTTCATCTCTATATATCCTGTGCTGGCAGGGAGTCTGACTCAGTGGGTGCTCGGAAAGTGCCTTTGAATTCATTTTAAGGATGTGGTAATTCAGGTGCAGAGAAGATAAGCTAGTGAGTGACAGAGCCATGGCCAGGTCTTCCCACATCTTCCCAACTCGGAGTCTCTCACTGGTTGTCTGGCCCCAGGCTGCCTTATGGAATACTACCTTACATTTGGTTAGTGGTGCACAGTACCATTAGCTATGGTCCAACTGATTTTTAACATTAGTCTGAGTTAGGCATTGTTGGGAAGATTGATTTGTTGTAATTTGCTCCAGAATGTGTAATATATTCTAAATCCAAATAGAAATGGTTTCATGCAGTCTACATTTTTGGAGTGTTCAAATCACATTCTCTTCTACTAACATGGGTAGTCAAAGATCAGTGTGCCGTTGGAGAGGAATTCTAGATGTCACAGCTGGGAGAAGCATCAAGGATCGTATCTTCATTCCCCTGGGTTTTCAGATGTCAAAGTCTAGAGAGATGCAGTAAGATTTCACAAGTTGGCTAAGGCACCCAATTTCAAAAGAATATGATAAATTAAGTATCCACATCCCAGTGCAATGATGTTTTTGGTATACTAGGCAAATACACACTGTTCTTTGGTCTTTCTTTCCAGGGTTTATGGTTCACGAGTATTTTAGTCCCTCAGCTGATGTCTTTCCCTGCAATGGCCACAGAATTGTCGGGGCCACCTGTTGTCTTCTTTCTCTCTGTGGCTTCTCATTGTTCTATGAGATGGTGTTCTGTGTGAAAGGGGAGGGGTAGGCACAGGGTAGATGTATTCTGTACAGCTCTTTCTGGAACGAGGCTAGGCCATGTGCTCGGTGCAAACTTATTTTTAGAGGAAAGGGATAGTGTGTGGGAACTGGATTTACTATGGTTCTGTCTGATCTGACTGGGACCAGACCACATGCTTGGAGACTCAGAGCACCGGGGCCCAATTTACGGGATATGAAGTCAAGAAAGGAAATAGGCATTGAACAGGGCATGCTTCAGGGTTAGAATATTTGAGATTATGGACTTCAAACTAGTGTTATTTATCTCTACATTGGTTCCTGATAGTAACATGTACAGATTCAGAGTTGCAGCCAAGTGCCTTGTATTTAAAAAGGGTACCAGGCTGTTTAAGAGACGTCCACCCATGTCCAGGGAGGAACAGCTAAAGCACCTGTGGAACTGTAGACCACAGGAAGGGAGGTGCTCAGGGATTTGAGTATAGTCCTTAGATATCTATCAGAGAGGAGCTGTTTTATTAGAAGAGAGCTGGGTTATCAAGTCTGCCTATGCGTTCTATCTATTGTGATATGCTTGTGTTGGAGAAATATATGTGAAAAATCTGCCCTCATCAGTATGGAGTTCAAAAAAAGAGGGATATTTTATTAGCCTTGAAATTGTGGACATGGTGTTTCCTGATATTCCAGGAACATTTGAGAAGAGGGAGCTTCTTAAAGGTTATTTGCAATGTGAACTCTGAAACCATATAAATGAATGTATCATTTTGTGTTACCTTAGAATATTGGTCTAGCTTGCAGTTTTGGATGGAACTTTCATCCATTCATGCATTATTTTGTAACATCACAAACTGGTCACTTGGGAAATTATTGGTTCTCCGAATTAAGCAGCTTCCACAGTTGATACAATTTATTATACAATACCAAGATATTATAGTAGTTGCCATCATCACTGGTCTCTTTAAATCAGAAAAGTTTTTAAATATTGAGGAGTCATCCAGCTCATGGTGACAGATATAAATTTTCTAAAAGTTTAATTTTTGCCTGAGAGTTTGGATTTTATCTTTAGCAACAACAATCAGTTGTTTATCTTAATGTGAGAGGCTCTGTTCATTCAAGAATATGCCCGTCAAATGTCCAAGTCTGAATAAGCATAGCTGTCTGTAAGTCCTTATTTCAAGCAAAGGTGCTGTTTCTTGTAAAGCGTGGCTAGTTCAGCTTGCAACTCAAACAATTGCACAGGTGTTTCCTTCTGAGATAACTATCAAAATCTAGAATGTAGTAGAAGTGCTTTATATATACTTCCCATTTTGTCACACAGAATACTAAAAAGACATCTGCTCAAGGGTAGAGATTTAAGGAAATTAAGGTGTTTCAGTGCTTTTCAATGCTGGGGCTGAATTGCAGCTCCCTGAAATTCTTTTGTTGAAACTCTAACTGCCATAACCTCAGAATGTGACTATATTTGGAAAGAGGGCCTTTGAAGAAGTTATTAAGTTAAAAATGAGGGCATTTTGGTGGGCCTAATCCAATCTAACTGGTGTTCTCATAAGAAGAGGAAATTTGGACACACAAAGAGAAGAGACATCAGTGACATACATGCATAGAGGAAAGACCATGTGAGGACACAGTGGGAATCCAAGCATCTGCAAGCCAAGGAGACAGGCCACAGAAGAAACGAATCTTGCCAGAACCTTGACTTTGAACTTCTAATCTCCAGAACTATGAGAGAGTAAATATCTATTGTTTAAGCCACCTGGTGTCTGGCATTTTGTTATGTCAGCCCCAGCAAACTAATACAGCGAATATCATTTTTAAGGGAAGTTGGCTTTCCCCCTCTACAAATATGAGGCAGAGAAGAATACAATGTCTGTTAATACAGAATTGACGCCTCGACTTTGATTCACGCTAAGGCACTAGCAGTTTTATCCACCATGACTTTTGCACCATCAGTGCAAATGTGAACACGATGAAAAAGGCAAATAATGTCTTGCTGTCATTATGAAAGTAGTTCTGACCTCATGGAGTCCAGAAAAACTCTTGCCGTTCGCAGAGGTCCATGGGCCATGCTTTGCAAGCCACTGTGCCATTTCTATGTTGTTTGTGCTGCCAAAGCTGCTAGAGCAGCAGGAAATACCAGGCTTTCTCTGCTACTTCACCACTCTTTACCTGTTTGCTAGTAATCAGCAGATCAATTGTATCTTGCCTGATCAATGGGTAGGTTGTCAGAGCCTTTTAAGCAACATCTTTCTTGTTCTGTAGAAATGATAAGGTTGACTCACACACTTTGGTTGAAATGTCTACAGTCAAGGACTGTGGATCTGTGTGTTTTCTGCCTCTGATTTCTTCTTCATGGTAGTACTCTGGAGATCAGATGCTGGATGTATGATGATTGTATTGGTGACAGAGGAAGGAGGGCTCAGTGATGACCTGAGAGTCTGACAACATTATCTTCAGTGGCCATGGTATATCTCTGTGGCAATACTTCAGTCTTTGCATTACTTGTTTAAGTGACAGGTACTTGAAACTGTAACTGAGTTTTTGCAAGGCCATTAGGAGGAAGAATGTACTAATATGGCTTGAAGGTCAGTGGGTCAAATAATATACTTAGCATTTGGACAGAAATTAAAAGAGGCCAGGCTTTTGAACTGGCGAGGACGTATAAGGCCCTAAGGATGGACTAAACCTCTTCAGGTTCTCCTTATTTGAGAGGTCCGGACACACTTTGGGTTTTGTGAAGATCTTCTCTTAGCTTGTCTGTGATTTCCAGCCACCTGAAGGAGAAGTCAGCTTGACAATCAGCTAAAGGATTGGAGTTCACTGATGCAACTGCAGAAATCTGGAACTATTCCCTGCCCTGTCCCTCTTCCAGCACAAGTGGCAGACTTGATTTTGAGCTATTATCATTATCTCAGATAGTGAAAGTCAGTGATTTTAAAATACTTCAGTTATGCTTATGTCTTGAAAAAGAATGATAAAAATCCAAAATGTACAACATCATTATTAGTAGTTTTCCTGTTCATTTTACCTGTTTTGTAGGTGACAGAATTCATTATTGTCTTAGAAATGTGTTACATGAACATAGAGTTTTAATTTGTTAAAACTCCTAAGATCCAGGAAGTTTTTTGATCAGAGCAGTATTCTTTATAAAAGTATGCATATTTTCAAGAAACATATTATATTTCACTTTTTCATTGTTTAAATTTACTGTATATTTGTTCGCCACTTAAACATAAAATGTTAAAAAAACATTTTATTATAATGTTTTTGAAACATTCCTGAAAAAGTTTAATAGAATGTGTATCTATGGAATGATCACCTAGGTTAAATAATCGTTAATAGTTGCCATATTTTATATTTTGCTTAAGTATTTGAAAATAAATTATAGATATCGTGACAATTCACTTCCATATACATTAAAAAAATAAGAATTTTCTATGTAATCACGGTACCATTTCCCACCTAACAAAATTAACAGTATTTCCCTGCAGTCAAATTTTTCCAGTTTTCCCCAAAGTGTCTTTTATAGATAGTTTTTTAAAAACAGGAATCCATTTAAAGATCATGCATTTCATTTGATTGTTAAATCTTTTTTGTTTTATTTCAGCATATTATGGGGGTACAGATGTTTAGGTTACATATGTTGCCCTTGCCCCCCTTTCCTCCCCAAGTCCAAGCTTCAAGCGTGTACATCCCCCGGATGGTGTACATCACACTCTTTCTGTATATACCTGTCCTCTCCTCCCCCCTGCCTCCTCCCTCCTGCCTGACATCCAATAAATGTTATTCTTATATGTGCACTTAGGTGTTGATCAGTGAAACCAATTTACTGGTGAGTACATGTGGTGCTTATTTTTTGATTCTTGGGATATTTCACTTAGTAGAATGTGTTCCAGCTCTATCCAGGAGAATATATCACCATTGTTTCTTAAAGCTGAATAGTACTCCATGGTATACGTATATCACGTTTTATTAATCCACTCATGTATTAATCCACTCATGGACACTTGGGTTGTTTCCACATCTTTGCAATTGTGAATTGTGCTGCTATGAACATTCGAGTGCAGGTGTCTTTTTCATAGAGTGACTTTTGTTTTTTAAGTGTCTTTAATCTGTAATAGTTCTCCTTCACTACTTCTCCTCCAGGGTGCTGGTTTTTTTTTTCCCTCTGTCATGACATTGATTAACAGAGGGACTTGGGCCTGTTGTCCAGAGAATGTCTCACCTTGTGGATTTGTCTAAATATTTCTTTGTGGAATCCTTTAACTTATTTCTCTAGCTTCCTGTCTCCCATTAGAATTAAAGGATGGATCCATTGCAAGCTGTTTGTTCATTTCGTGAAGGATCCTGTTCAGGTGATGGGTGCACTTGGTGCTGCAGCCCATCAAGATGGACACAGTGGCTCAGGAGGAGACTGAGCACTAGCAAAGATGGTGGCAGACAGCTCTATCTTTTGTAAAGTTACACATTCCCGTTGTAGCCTGCAAGTAATCTGAAACTTCGAAATGTTTTAAAACTTTTTTTTTTTGGCTTGGAAAATTTTTTTTCTGCATAATATCTTAGTGTGAAACAGGAAGCTAGTCATATTTCTTCTTTCTATTACCGTGAATGCCTATAGTGTGCTATGAAAAAGGAAATGTTATAAACTCATAACTATATGTTGAAACAGTAATATCTAAAGGAGTCTTCACTTTTAGAAAATAAGTAGCATAAGGATGTTATGTTCCATTTCTGCACTAAAAATGATTTCATGAAAAGTGTTATCTCTGTGAACTGAAAATGGGTTCCTTTGATGTCTTCTGTCTTCTGTCTTCTGTCCCTGAAGTCATAAATCCAGTTAGTTTGAACAACCTAGGGAGGAGGTCTAGGCATAGTTAATTTTCCCTATACATTGTTTTTAATCTCCTAGACTTAAAAAGAACAAGCGGATTTGGTGTGCTAACTGGAGGTGTAATCCCCAAGTGAAGGGATTATTCCCTGTGCTCTTGGATCAAACTCACATAGGGTCAAGGGAAGAGTGAAGGAGAGTGCAGGGCTTGTAAACTCTGGGACCTGTGGTATTAACATTGATTGATCCTCTGATCAGAAATATTGCTTTGTTCCCAGGAAATGGCTTTGAAAAACGTATAGTTCTAGTGGGTGGAGATGAGTTATGTCTTTGCTCTGAGATGAAGGGACTGCTTGGTGGCATTAGTCAGAGAGGGAGATTCTTTGACTCTCAGTAATGTTCCCAGTGGTGCTAGGTGTTTCACCGTCGGCATGGAGCAGCTCGAAATTCATCTCCTCCAAAAGCTCTTTCTGGCTAACTCCACCCCAGAACACTTTCCCTCCCAGTACCTGTTTACTTACTTATGACTTTCTAATAACTCAGGTTTGATTTTTGAAGAGTCTGCACTTCTTATAACATCACTGGGTCATTTGTCCCACGCTACCTACCAACGACCTTCTTGCCACTGCTACTCCCTCACTGGGCAGTTTTCTCATCAGAACGAGGTGGAACGTGACCTATTAGGATTGGGCAGTTAGTGTCTGGATTACACCACATGGATCTGCTTCCATTTATGATCTTGAGAACATGTTGTTTCAAAAGATGTGACTGCAACCAGTGAGATGAATTCAGTTCACAGCAACCAGTTTTTTGAACACGTGCTGTGTTTCGTACTAGGCATAAAGCTGTTTGAAGGAAGGCATTATGTAAATTGGACAGGTCTGGGTTTAACCTCTCGGTTCATCATATACTAACGTGTGACCTGGCATACAAGTACTCAGCCACTGTTAGTTCCATTTCCTTTACTCTCACCTGATATTCTCCTTACAGTGCTATGTGCATATTTCATAAATTTTCAAATGTGTGATTGGGATTATTTATTACTGTTGACTTTGGTGATACTTGTTCATATTCTGAATTGCTGTAGTAAAGGATATGGAATAAACAGCTAAAGGAAGGAGTTTGGTCACGGGGACAATAAGCTTATATATTATTTTCCCATGACACTCAGAGGACTGTTCCCAGTGCTGAGACATGCATAGCAGATCACAGCTGGGTGTTTTTGAACAAGAGTTTAAACACTTCAACCCCTGTGGTACGTAGTCACAGTGAAACACATCAGTACAAGAACCTTCCTCTTCCTGTTTTTCTTTCCTTGGCATTTTGCCATCACCACCCTCTGCCATCCATAATATCACTGAGATACCCTCTCACCAATGCTATTATTGTGGTTAAACGGTATAAAATTCAGACACAAAATTATTGCAATCACACAAGTCAGTAAGTAAAACAGCAAGAATCTAAAAACGAAATGGGCAAAGGACAAACTAAGAATGCTAATCACTGGTGGAGAAACTTGGAAAAATATTTTAATCCTCATAATAAAAATGTAAATAAAACATTAACAAAGCATTTTGGTGGACATATTTAAGCAATGCTTTTGCTAGAAAAGGTGACACTCTCAATAAGGGCAAGATATTGGTAGTAATATAAATTGTTCAAATTTTATTGGAAGTCAATTAGTTAATGTCAAAAGTGTTAAAATATTCATACCAGTTTAAGGAACTATTTACACTGGGGAATTTATTGTCTAAAAATACTATGTATGTTTGAATGTAAACTAAGTTTCATTATTCTCAGAGAAGAGGAAATTTCTTATATTTGATCCTTTATAAAAATTATAAAGAGGAATATTACAATGCTTTCACTTAATGGGTTTATTTTGAAGAGTTAAGTGAGTTTAGTGAAGAATTAATCTTTTATGATCTCCATTAATTGTAGTTCATGGACACTTATGGAAGTCAGCTGATGTAATTAGTAAAAAAGTTGACTAAGTATTAATAGTTTAACAAAAACTTAGAAACTATTTTTGGGCCTCCCAGTGCCTTTGAAATTGCAAGTGTTTGCTATTGTTTAAACAAGTCTTTCAGGTAAATGTTTTATTGTGGGGATCATGAATATACATTTCCAGGATAAATGGCAGAAGAACATTTCTAATGGTATGTGAGTGGGTTATGCTTCTCAAAACTAGGTATTATGATAGCTTCAAATACGGATTAATAATGTGCTATAATTCAAACAATTGAGATAAAATTGAATCTGATATACTCTGGAAAAATGAGCATAAAAAAAGTGTCTCTAATGGTGACACATACATTGATTTGAGATACTTGTCAAGAATTTTATTAACTATGAGAATGAAAAAGAATAGTATTAAAATTTGATATATAATTTTATATAATAGATGATTTTAAATATGCATGTGTGACTAGATTAATGCATTAAAAATTCTAAAATAGAATTTCATAATTTCATCTACAACCTAAGGTCTATATATTCAAGTTGATCAAAATTCTTAATTTTGAGTTTTATAATTAAGGAAAATAGGCCCTTATTTTATTTTGTACATA
>CAUYSK010111360.1:0-19583 GCA_963575035.1 Avahi laniger
AACTGTAGTGCTGTTTTAAGCTTGAAGCAGATACTGACATCTCCTTTTCCCTTCCATCCATAATAATGATAAAAGATTTCTTAGAATTCCTATTAAGGGTTACTATTGGGAGTTCCTCTTTTATGCAACCTCTTCCTTAAAAACTGCTCTGTAACCATGGTGATCCCACCATTCTTCCTTGGAATAGCAGGTATTGAGCCCTGAATCAGCAAACCTAGAAATCTAGACAAATAACATTCTAGACACCTGTCCAAAATGATTTTCAGAGCTATGCCAAGCAGAGCTTCACTCCTTTCATTCTACTTCTCTCTCCCTGTCTCTTTCCATTCTTTCCTTCATTTCTCACTCTTTATCAACAATCTCAATAACTAACATTTATTAAGCACTTGTTACATTCTAGGCAATGTGCAAAGTGCTTTTAGTGAATTATTTTCTCTCTCTTGCAAATGAGGATACTGAGATAGAGAAAAGGTACCTAATGGCAGAGAATATGTCACTGACTGCTGAATTAGCCTGTCTTACTCCTAAACACCTCACCCCATCCTTAAACAACAAAGGGACAAAAACAGCCATATTTCAACAAAGTAATAAAAGTCAAACTTCTCTGAATGATAATGGTATATTCAGTCTAGCCACTGAGTGCCCATCTTTGTGCCCCCAGGAAGCAGGTGCCAGAAACAGAAAATTCTTCACAGTGTTCCTGATTTGATCTTATAGACACTTATTTTAATTTTCTGTTTTGTGTGGAGGTAATTTACCACTTCTGCAACTGCCGAGGGAATTGATGATGATGTCTATGATGTTTAAATGATTGAATACTTCCTTGTGAAGTATTCTGTTCACAGACATTGCAGAAATCAACTTTCCTGCTTAGGCTGAGCCTGTGCATAGTGATAAAGTCGAGAGATGTGTCAATAACATGAAAAAACACAGAATGAGTGCAAGCTACATGCCAGGGATTGTAATAAGTCCTTAGTATTTGCTTTGTTAAGCCTATGGTAAGCCTATAGGGGTAAGAGTAGCATTATTGCCCCATTTTACAGAGAAGTGAACTGAGGCCTTCGGTATGTCAGTGGGAGGAGAAAGACAAGAGAGTGATTGCCTAACTACTCAGTAACTGGGGGTGGTCTAGCACAATGGGTGGGAGATCAGGCTTTAGCCATCTTTAGCTGTGTGATTTTGGACAAATTAACTTCCTGAAGTTCTCCTTTCCTTGTACTGTTAGAACTTACTGGGACTATCTGGTTTCCCAGCTCTGTCAACAGATGTCACTGCCAGGATCACCTCTAATAGTGCAAATCTCTGCTCTCTTTCATCACTAAACAGCCCGCACATGCTTATTCATGGCTTCAACATGAACAGGTACCAGTACTCACATCATGAGGCTTCTTTAGGCTCCAAAGTAATGCAGGCTTTATCAACCTGTCGGTCTATGAGGATGTAAAATCAGGAAGAAAATCTGCATTCAGTCTGGTGTATCTCTTTTATGGGAGATTGGTGGGAATAGGTACAGGAGAGAAGGATTAGCATTAACTCAGGGATGAAAAATGGAGGGAGAGATACATCATCTATCCCTCTTCTGCTTCCTATACGCATTACGGACATTGCTAATCAACAACCTCACTGCTTTCTTCAAGGGCCCATCATTGATCTACTAGTGATGGCACAAAAAATGAAACTTATTTGCCATATTTAACCTAGTATAGATGTATATAGAATTGATTCTAAGAGACCCTAATAGATTGTGCTTTTGCAAACCTGTGAAGGTATGAGTTTCTCTTTGCCTTAGTGATTATGGAAGGGCTATGAAGATCTTTAATCAGAATTTTTTGCTTTAGAAGGCAAACTTTGTGCCAAGAGAATATGAATGGAACATAGAGGGAAGTGATTATGATCATTCAATATGTAACTATAAAAATAATCTCACCTAGGATAGAAGGGCCTGCAAAGCATATTCGCCTATAAAAATGATACATTTTAATGAGTGTCCATAATGTATCCTAATCAATGCTTTTTATGCAAAGTGCCCACATTTGCCATTTGGGAAGCAGCAGGACACAAACCGAAGAGGCCAGGAACCAATCACATTTGGGTCAAACTGTGACATTTAAGATTGAAGGTTTTCAGCTGTTATGAACTAGCTAAACCATCTAATACCTAAAATAGAATTTTGAGAGCTAAATAGAAAGTAAATGCTTGGAAAAAAAGATGAATTTCAATAATTAAAACCTAATTTTACTTTATTCAGTACATGTCTTATGATATTTAAACATACACAAAAATGAATATTTGGAAACTTAAATCATTTAAAACCTATGGCACAGATGTTTCCTACATAATTGAGCCCTTTGAGGCATATTTTCCTGGAAGAGTAAACATTTATTCATTATATCTACTTTATCTTTCGGTTTTGTTGCATGCATCTTTTAATAATTCTTATTTTTTTAAAGTAGAATACATATTTTAAATTGTATTTATACAAGTCAAACTCATGTTCACCTCCCATACTAAAAGGGCAAAATGCTATTTATTTCCGTATTATGAATTCAGTGCAGTACACAATTGACTCTAGAACCAGAGAGAAAAGAAAGCTCAATTTTTAGTCTCAGTTTATATTTGCCTTGACTATTTCAGAGAATCAAGCTTACTCTGCTATTCTGTTTCAATACACTTGTAAGAGCTGAACCATTTTCCCAAATGTCTAACTGACTTCCAGAGATTGGTGGGGTACCTCAGAAAAACACAGCTTTCTAATTAATAAATATTTGTGAATTAGAGAATAAAAAGCATTCTTTAGAATAAAAATCCATGCTATAATTTGATAACCTCTGTAAGGCTTGGAGGAAGAATGTATTGAAACTTTGGTTGCTGGAAAAAAATTAAGTATTTGAGAGTAACATAGTCAAGATGGCCTGTGAATTGGTGTATGGCCGGATGATGAAACACTTTGTCCTTACATCACCATTCCTCCTTCCTTATTAGTATAATACTGTACTTAATTTCATTCACGTGAGTACTGAATGAAGAGTAGTACAGCATTTTCTTTGCCTCGAATCTTAGTTCTTAATTTTAATTGAAAATGCAGAAGAAAGAAATATTCATGTATTTTGCCTTTAAAGCATTAGTTTAGTAACTATGGGATGTTTTTCCTATGATAACACAAATACTTAAAGATAAAAGTGCAATAAATATTCCTCTCAGTTTTTTTATATCGAAGCACTTGAAGAAAGAGAAAAGGAGAGAGAGGGTGAGAGAAAAGGAGGGAGGAAGGGAGAAAAGAAGGAAGGAGAGAGAGGGAGAAAGACAGGAAAAGAGAAAGAAAGAGGAAACTGATGGGTGGTAAATCAGTGACACATTTTCTGATAGTCACACCCACAGATCAAATGTGATGTTATGGGCATGCCACTCTTGAAATTCCACCTACGAGTTTAGAAGTCTCCAAGGCAACAAAAAGAAACACAAATGGAAAGTCTTAACAATGTAGGGGATACTCTCTGAGTGTTTTGTTTTCCTCAGAAATGCTTCAAAAAGTATGGGTCAAGTTTTCTCATAGTGTTAAAAAAAAAAACCTTATTAGAATATTCTTTTAGACATAAAATGTAACAAAAATGTTTGTACTCTCCTAATATTCTGAAATAAAAATTAAAAAAATAAAAATAAAAACAAAGAAAAAGAATATTCTTTTAGAATGCTCAAGTTTGTTGCTGATATTTCATTCTGAACTAGGTGCATCACCTTTCTTCAAGAGACTGACCTTTTGAGAATAACAAAAGGAAATATTATGCTTTCCTACCCATTCCTTTTTTCCCCACCAGAAAAATATTCTCAATATGCCACTAGGGATGCAGTGTAGGTTATCATACATAGTATCTATTTTTACGATTTACGGCCTCAAGAAGAAAAAGTATAACCTTTTGAAAATTAATATAGCTTAGAACATGTTATCAATACTGATATTACCTAAAAAAGAAGGTTTTCACAGTCAAATAAATTTTGCAAGTGCTGTACTTGTTACAAAAATCTCATTGCAAAATGTTATGGAAGGTCCTGAGATGTATAATAATAATTTTTATTTTTAAAATTTTTTTCTTTTTCCTTGGCTTGTCTGATATCTAAGAAGGAAATAATTTAAAAAATCAACAGTGTTTAACTTTGTTTTAGTTAGCATCCCCCAGATTTATTCAGTCAAGCACTCTCTCATCAATAACACCTGCTAACATGGAACAGATTAGAATTCCTTGCAACGCATGTAGAGAATCTTTCCAAATATGGCAAAGGATGGTTTATTTTTCTAAAGAGTGGTTCAGAGACAAACATTATAACTTTAGTAGATACATATTTGTCTTAATTTGTTAGGAAAAATACACATCTCATTCATGATTTTACAGATGTTGTTTAAGATGAAGCTAAGTTCATTTATATAAAAAGGTGTGTAGATATAAAAAATACATAATGTGAATAATAGTAGAGATAATATGTAAATATGACAAAATCATAAAGGTGTTAAGTGAATGTCTGGTGATTGGGAAATGCTGGTTTAGTCTATAAATGGATATGCAATCCCATGTGCTTATAAAGGTGCAGTAATTTGGTTGTCAGGAAACATGGGGAAGGTGGGGTGGTTACTCAGCTCCCTGGTTCTGCCTTAAAGTAATTTTGTGAGATGGGAGGAGAAGCCTGTTCTAGACATCAGTTTCCTTATCTGTAAATAGGGAGAGTTGGATTGGAGCATATCTACAGTTGACTTCAGCTCAACGACTTTGATGTGAATGGAAGGTTACAGCAGTGGTCTGATCTGACTACCTTCCTCAGGTACGCTAGGACTCGGGGAATGCTGTTTTATTTCTGCGTAGCTGGAGAACTGTAACCTGCATTTCTGTCTTTACTAGGAAAACAGCAGCCAAAGGTTGCATTGGCTGCACCTCAGGGTGGTCAGGGTGTCACATTGATGCTTTTGTTCCTGGGTGGCAGCTGATACAGAACCCTTTATTCACTGATATACCATTCATTGTTTGGGGTTGCTGGTTAACCCCCTCTCTTCTTTAAGCTCTCTTCTCAAAGTAGCTGAACCAAATTCCTGAATTTGAGCTACGGTTGTATAACTGGAAGTACCATGGGCAGTTCCAGAGAATTCCCTAAGTGCTGACTGGTCAAAAGACCAAGCTATCTGGAGAGCAAGGCTTACTTTTCACCCACCCACCCTCAAGATTTTTTGGTTGTTTTTGAGAGTTCACATTCATATAATATAATTTTGAGCCTTCTAATTTGATCTTGCTTTAAGTTTTTAAAAATTATTACTCTTTTTTGTTAGATTATCCCTAGTATTTTTTGTTTTGGTTTGGTTTGTGTTTGTTTGTTTTAATGGTATTTGATTGTGTTATAAATGGGATCCTGTGACCTTTTAGATTTTCTGACTGCTTATTGTTGGAACAATATACTGTAATGATTATGTGCACAAACTCTGCCAGGCTCTGTCACTTCCTAGCTGTGTGACCGTACACAAGTTATTTAACCTGTCTCCTAGAATTTTTTAAATTTTAAAAATCAGGATAATAATACTAACTTCCTGGCTGGGTGTGATGGCTCATGCTGGTAATCCCAGCACTTTGGGAGGACGAAGTGGGAGGATTGCTTGAGGCCAGTTTGAAACCAGTCTGGGCAGCAATAATAATAACAATAACTTTCTTTAGGATTAAAGTAGTTAGTTCCTAAGAAGTACTTATTCAGTGCTTGGTATATAGCCCTCAGAAATGGTTAGCTGTTATCTCCCTTGGTATCTAGGACAATTCTTTGTCAGATTACTAAACTCTTTTTAGTGTTAGTACATTGTTAGTTGATTGTCTTGAATGTTCTAGGTGAACAGTTATATAAAAAGAATATAAATTCAGTGTGCTCTTTCATTCTTTTGTTTTTTGAGAGGAAATTTCGACTGAGATCCTCAGCACAATGTCAAGTAGTAGTTGAAATGGGTATCTGTGTCTTTGTACTGACTATTTCAATCTCCTCTTACATTATCTATATGCCATAATTTATAACCTATTTACTGCCCTACTTTTTAAACTCAGCATAACTATTAATAGCATAATAATATAATATCACTAAATACTCAAGAGTCCCCAGATAAATTGAAGATTTTGTATCAGTCGTTTCCTTGATTTTCTTTTTAGTTTTACCACCAATGTATACAAATTACCTTATAGATATACTGCAGTTTACTTGATAATTTCTTTATTGCGATTATTTAGATGGGTTTATATTTTTTAATATTAGAAATAGAGCTTTCTCATACTGAAGATTATTTCTTTGGGGTAGATTCTGAGAAATGGAATTACTAGGTTAACAGGTATGACTATTTTTTTTTTTAATTTTAATTTTAATTTTTTTTAATTTCAGAATTTTACAGGGACAAAAACGTTTTGGTTACATGAATTACTTTTGTAAAGTTTGAGTCAAAGTTATAAGTGTTTCCATCACCCAGATAGCGTACACTGTACCCGTTAGGTGTGAATTTACTCATCCCCTCTCCCCCCGCCACCTGCTTGATTTCCATTGAATTTTACTGTCATATGTACACATGAGTGTTGATCATTTAGTTCCAGTTTAATAGTGAGTACATGTGGTGTTTGTTTTTCCATTCTTATAATACTTCACTTAGGAGGATGGTCTCCAGTTCCATCCAGGTTGTTACAAAAGGTATTTGTTAATTTTTTATGGCTGAGTAATACTCCACGGTACACATATACCACATTTTATTAATCCACTCATGTATCGATGAGCACTTGGGTTGTTTCCACATCTTTGTGATTATGAATTGTGTTGGTATGAACATTCCAGTGCAAGTGTCTTTTTTATTCTTTTTTCCCCCACCCTTTCAATGATTGACAATAAGTGTCTTTTTTATAAAATGTCTTTTTATCCTTGGGTAAATACCCAGTAGTGGGATTGCTAGATCAAATGGTATTTCTACTTTTAGCTCTTTGAGGTATCTCCATACTACTTTCCATAGAGGTTGAACTAGTTTGCAGTCCCACCAACAGTGTATAAGTGTTCCTTTCTCTCTGCATCCGTGCCAGCATCTGTTGTTTTGGGACTTTTTGATAATAACTATTCTCACGAATTAGGTGATACCTCATTGTGGTTTTGATTTGTGTTTCCCTGATGATTAGAGACATTGAGCATTTTTTCATATGTTTATTGGCTATTAGTCCATCTTCTTTTGAAAAGCTTCTGTTCATGTCTTTTGCCCACTTTTTAATCGGGTTGTTTGAAATTTTCTTGCTGATTTGCTTGAGTTCTTTGTAGATTTTGGTTATTAGCTGGTTATTTATCAGATGTATAGCATGCAAATATTTTCTTCCATTCTGTAGGTTGTCTCTTTGCTCTATCGATTGTTTCCTCAGCTGTGCGGAAGCTTTTTAATTTGATCAGGTCCCATTTATTTATTTTTGTTGTTGCTGTGATTGCCTTGGGGGTCTTCTTCATAAATTCTTTGCCTAGGCCAATATCTAGAAGAGTTTTTCCAACGTCTTCTTCTAGAATTCTTATAGTTTCATGCCTTAGATTTAAGTATGTTACCCATAATGAATTAATTTTTGTGAGTAGGTATGACTGTTTTAAGAGCTTTGGACAAGTCTTGATTGTCAAATTGCTTTCCAAAAGGCTTACAGCAATTCATATTTGCAAAAAGCAATCCACATGAGAATGCCCATTTCAGTTCAGCAGTCATCAACACCGAGAGTTAACTTGAAAGACAAGAAATATCACATTAAAATATTTTAGCATAACTGCTAATGAGGTTGGATTTTTTAAAAGATCAATTATATTTTTGAAGGATAATCCGCATGCAGAAGTGTTCACCTGTCACAATTGTTTAGCTTGAGGAGTTTTCATAAATAGAACTCAGCTTCATATCTGACACCTAGATCAAGAAACATTATCTGCACCCCAGAAGCTGTCCATGTGCTCCCTTTCCATCTAAAGATCATTTTTTCATTGTATGCTAAAACCACTGAAGAAAGAAAATTGAATTTGCTTTGATCGATTTACTTTTTGCAGCCAGCAGTAAGTTTTCTGATTATGAAGGCTGGAAGATTTGGAGAGTTTTATATATGTTTAAGATTGTTACTCTCCTCACTAAGTATAATAGTGAATTTATAATTATGGCCAAAAATCTCCCTTTCTTTTAAAATAGTTTGATGTCATGTGCCCTATCAAATCAGACAACTTTGCATTTACTCAGAATTCTTGCACAAGTCATAATAGTGCATCTCTCTAGTGCAGGTAGTTAAACGTTAGTGGATATAAACAGGGATTGCCTCAATGCTTATTTAAAACACAGATTCAAGGGTCCCAGCTAAGACACACTAAATCAATATTTACATTTTCATAGGCATCTCAAGTGATGCATAGACTTCGAAGAATGTTGCCCTAGAGAATAAATGTTTTTTTCTTGGAAAAAATGTAAAAATTTATGTATATGTATACTAAAAATATAAATGTTGGTAATTGAACAGTTACCTAAGATAATCCTTCTACATTGCATGACTTCAATTTTAAAAACAACACAATCAAAGAAGTATATGTTTGGTCCTTTATTCCTTTCTAGGCTTTCCTGCTGTAAACCTAGACATGTGGTATTTAACATAAGAGTGGTATAGTTTGTGTAACCAGAACAGGAAATGTCTAGCTCAAAACACACCCCCTGATTTCGACATCTTTGAAACTGACCTGGTATAATGAGTCTGGCTTTTCAAAGGCTCACCCTTACCTTATTTATCTAAGCAATCTTATAGATCTGTCATCTGTATTATTGCGGTAGCTAGATAAAACATATAATTTAAGAGTTTACGTGGCTATACAAGTAGCAATAAAATGGCAACAAACAAACAACTGACTCTCTCCAAAATAATATTCTATTTAACCTAAGTTCAGCAGTTTGGTGCTGCAGCTATGTGACTGGATCACTTTATGAAAGGCTTGTAATTCAAATTTTTGTCAAAAGAGTAGTTCTTTGTTTCCTTTCTCTATACATTGAGTAACACTAGAGTTCATGTGTTTTTTGAGAGTTATTTTAGAAATAGCAGAATGATTATTAAACAGTCAAATATTAGATAATAACCCATAGAAAAATTCTTCTAGGGCCTGGCTTTTGCTTTGAATCATCTTAATTAGAGGTGTTGTTTGTTCTGCTGAGCTTGACAGATGAAAACGTAGTTAACTCTGTGCCCCCAATATTGGTCGAATCCATCCACTTTTCTCCATCTCTACCATCACCTGCGGTCATTTTGCCTTATTTTAGCTCCTGGTCTACAGCCAGAGACTCATAACTGGTTTCTCTTTTCTACTCTTGCTATCTTCCGATCAGTTCTCCACGTGACTTTCAGAGTGGTCTTTTTAAAAAAATAAATTGACTCTCATTATTCTTCTGCTTAAAACCTTTGGAGGCTTCCTTCAGCTAGAAAGTCTTCATCAAGGCCTGCAAATTCCTGCATGACCTGCTTCTGGCCTCTCTTTCCAACCTTGACTCTGTCCTGTCTTCCTCTTGTTCATTACGTTCAAGTATAAATAGCATTGCCACCCCACCCCGCATAGTCCCCTTTTGTTTGGTGGCCTATTCAAGCTCTTCCCTAACTCAGAGCCTTTGTGCAGGCTGTTCCTTCTGCCTTGAAGTCTCTTCCTGTAGTTTTCACCGGCTAAATTCTGTCTCTCTTTTAGATCTATGCTTAAATGTGACATCCTTAGAAAGATCCTCCAAATCTAAATTATGTCTCTCCTGTTTTTCTTCCCATGGCACGTGCTTCTCTCTCAGCACTTATCTCAACCTGTAAATACGGATTCATGTGCTTATTGGTTTAATATCTGCCTTTCCCACTAGTCTACTTGCGAGAAGTATGGCTTTGTGGTTTATCACTTTATCCCTGGTGTCTAGCATAGCTCCTGGTACTGACTGAATAAAACTAAAGATTTGTAATTACCCTGTGTATTGTAATAGTTATCTTTTGCTGTGTAACGACTGAACCATACAAACTTAGACATCTACTTAAAACATTTACTTAAAACAACAGTTTTATCTTGTAGTTTCAGCAAGCCAAGAATTTGAAGTGGCTTGTCTGGGTGGTTCTGATTCTGGGTCTCTTATTAGGTTTCAGTCAAGATGTCAGCAAGAGCTGTCATAATCTGAGGGCTTGGGTGGGGCTGGCAGATCTATTTCCAAGAGGGCTCACTCACAAGCCTATTTGCTTGACTCCTCAGTTCCATGCCACATGGTCCCTCCATAGGGAGGGGAAATTGGCTCCTTCTTTTGAAAGGAGGAATATCAAAGAATTTGTGGACATATTTGAAAATCGTGGTGTTGCAAATTATGGTTCTATCTGGCCCTGGCGTTGGGGGAGCTGGACAATAGATAGAGAGAGAGAAGGAAAGGTCGGCCTGGCCAGGGTGTGAGGAGTTTCTGTTAGGATAAGGAGTTTGGATTTCTTTTTGTTTTTTTTTTTGAGACAGAGTCTCCGTCTGTCACCCGGGCTAGAGTGCCGTGGCTTCAGCCTAGCTCACAGCAACCTCAAACTCCTAGGGATTTCTTTTGAGTTTATAAGCAGACCCTGAAGACTTTTGGCTAGATAAAGTATTTGGGATTTAGGGGGTTTGAGTTTTACTAAGTGGAATAAGGGAGAGCCAGATTGGAATTAGAGCAGTGAGGCAGCTACCGAGAAGAGATCAAAGAGAGCTTGAAGGCAGCGTAGGCAGGTTAAGGAGGTAAGGTGGGCTGCATAGGTTGACCGGACGTAGGTGTAGGAATCATCCTCATATAGATGGCAGCTGAAATGGTAGAGGTAGGTAAGTTTGGTTTAGTCAGTGGTTCTTGATCTTGGACTCTTCTCCAGAAAAATGCATTTATGCACATTCACAATTTTGTACATTTGGATTGAAACCTGGGATAATAACCTCTAATCTTGGGGCAGATATAGGGTAAAAATTATGATGAAAGTCTGTAGAAAAAAAAAAAGAAAATCACCACAATTCTTCCTCTGGCCACAAATCATTTATATTGCCTCCATGTGAAAAATATACTAAACTTCTCCCACTACTCCACACAGTCTTATCCATTTATATTATCAGCTCAAAATCCAGAATGTTGGCTTCAAAATCAAGTCCAAGTGTGGATGTGGCTTTTTGGATGTAGTGCCTTTAGTATCGCCCCAGCACCATTCCTCTCAATCTGAAGACCTAGGAAGTAAAGAGACAAGCTATCTACTGCCCTCAAAGGCAGCCTACAGTGGTGGGATGGGACTAGCATAACCACAATAGACAATCCTATTTAAAAAGCGGGAAAATGGAAAATACAGAGGAGTCATTGGTTCATAGCAATTCTGAAATCAAACTGAGCACAGATTGGCAGTTCTCGATTAGGAACCAGGGCCTAGGAATAGCTCTTCATGGCTCGTGGCTCCACTCTCTGCTCTTGTTTTCGGCCTCTAAGCCATTCCTGCCTTTTCATGACAGATGACATACATTTGCAGCTGAGTAGTTTGCTGCAGTTTACTTCCTGCTTATGGAAGTTTTAGGGTCTAAAGGCCTCTTTTCATTTCGTACTCTCTCTTTTGCAGTTCAAGCTGGTGATGTCTCTGCCCACATGATATAGTAAAAATATAAGTATTCACAAGATACAGAAATAATGTGGAGGAAGAGATTAATTTTGTTATGGGCAAGGAAGGCCTGGGAATTTTCCAAGATAGATGATACCTAAGCAGCATTTTCGAGAATGAACAGAAATCTATCAGGACGACTATGCAGAGAAGAGCAATCTGGATATAGAGAAGAGCATGTACAGAATAAAATGGGCTCAAACTGTAGCACGTATACAGAATAATACACATAGTCTGGTATTGACTATGTGTATGATGGCATACCAAGATATTTGGATTTTATCCTGTAACTTAGCATTTCCCAAAATGTGGTCTACCCACTTTGTACATGCAAACCATTTGGAGACTTGTTAAAACTGCAGTTTCATGGACCTTACTCTAGACTTACTTAAACTCTCTGGAGGAGGAACTCATGGGTCCCTGAGTTTTAAGATTAGTTGCCCTAGACCATGCATGTTAGAAGCTCTCCAGTGGGAGGTGGATACCACAGCAAGATTTGCATCTTAGATAAGTTACTCTATGTGGAGGATGGCAAGATGGTCAGAAAAGAAAGATCAGTATGCAGGCTTTGTAATAACTCAGGTAAGAGATATTAAAGGCCCATAGAGATAAAATTTGTTTTAAAAATAATGATGAAGCTAATGTAAACAAAAGAGCATGATATAATGAGGTTTTATATATATCATATAGATGTATAAAATTCAAAATGCATAAATGTGTGAAGTTCTGTGGGAACACAATAAAGGCAGAAAATAGCACCAGTAGTCAAGTAAATGAGAGAGGTGGGAAAGAGTGGGAGTGATATTAGAACTGGGACTTGAAGCAAGAATAGTATTTCACAAAAAAAAGAAGGGACCTTACATGTAGCAAACAGTATGCTCAGGACAAAGTGAAAATCTGATATGCTTCGGAATAATAGGAAGTTGGGTTGTACTTGAATATAGTTGCTTAAGGGAAAGTGATGAAATCCAAAGCAGAAAAGAGATGTTAAGGCCTCACTAGAAAGCGGTTAGCTGCTTATCAAGCTGTTTCCTCTTCTTCTTCAGCACACACATTTCCCAGCCTCCCTTGCAGTTAGTGAGGCCATGTGATTGGGTTCTCACAATTGCAATGTGCATGGATGTGATCTTCACCATTCTAGATCTGGCCCATAAAAATCTCCTGTATACTAATCTCCATCTCACTGTAAATATGTCTGGCAACCTTAGAAACCAATTGTTGGAGATGGCGAAGCCACAAGATGGACATAGCCTGGGTTCCTGAAGCACCTATTGGAACACAGGTGATTGATAGGAGACTGTTGATGAGGCCCACCCAATCTGAATTTAACATAAGTATGAAATATACTTCTATTGTATTTGAGCCATGGCATATGCATGCCATCCAAAGGAATTCGGACGTTATCTTACAGGCAAAGAAAAATCAACAGAAGTTTCAAATAATGAGTGATGTGATCTGGTTTGTTTTTAGGGGGAAGTCTCTTTCAAAATGTAGTAAAGAGAAGTCTCAGTGATAATGTGAAAGTCTTCCACAAACATTCCAAAACTGTCTTGTGAATGGGCAGATTAGCTCTACTAGGGTGCAGACCAAACACTGTATGCATAAGCAAAATTGCTGGTGAAATGAATTCAGCTCAATTTAGAAGGAAGAAGTTTCTAATAGAGCTGTTCAAATAGAAATTTCTTCCGTGAGCTTTTTCTCCCTGAAGAGATATCCAGAGGGAGGCTGGAGGACTTCTTGTTCAAGTTTTTGGTGGAGGACTGACATAGGATACCCTTTAGTCAGTACCATTTCCAGCAAGTCATTAAATAGGCTCAGATATCACATAATTATGAGAATGAGAACAGAGATTTCTCTCTCTCTCTCTCTCTCTCTCTCACACATACACACTTACACACACACACAAGCTTACGTGCACACACATGCACCTGCCATCATCATGAAAAAATAACTCATAAATTATTTCTTTTTAGAAAGAGACAGAACTTAATTTCCTTAATGCTTTTGCATCTTTTTCCTGAGGCCTGTCTTGATTTCTTTTAGTTTTTGTTAGTACAGCCTATCGATTATAAATTATCATGACTGTATAAAATATCACAGATCCTTAAAGAAACCAAATAGATTATAACACAGTAGTCTTTTGATTCCTAGGAATATAACTCTTGGCCATAAAAAAGGTGATTAACATGGTATCTATTACTTCCTACCTATTTTCTGTGATCTAGCTGGCCACCTTGGCTTAAAGAAGACTAAACTTGACCTGTACTGTTGAGAGTCAAGGTAAAGTTTATTAGCCTTACCTTAATTAAACCAGTGCCATGCAGCAGGACTGGGGCTATCACTGCCCCTTTGTTACTCCTGGCAATACTCCCATTTCTCTTTTGTGATAACTTACCACCCTTTGGCCTCTGATTATCCACTGGGGAAACAGCTATTGCTTTGTGGAGCAGAAGGGGAAGTATATTACCATTTAATTTTCAACTACAAGGGTTGGCATACTGCGTCAGGAACAAATAAATCTGAACAGTTAATCATCTAATGTTTAAGCAATTCTGCGCTTCTTTTATTAGGACTTTATGAAAGACTGCAAAGGCTGAAATTCTGCTTTGGCTGGCAGATACCAAGGTTATAAAGCCATGACTGGGTCTTCAGCTCCAGAAATGAAGGAGGTATCTTTTTTCCCAGGGTGTGAGACATTTGCCAGAGCAGGGCTCGTGAAGTAAGGAGGTGGCCTATAGAGTATTGCAAATGTGTTTTAAAAGAGATTCCTTTATTTATTTTTAAAACTATTTTATTGGGATAGGATTGACATACAAAAAGCTGTACATATTTAAGGTATGAAACTTGATGGATTTGGAGACAAGTATTCACCATGCAGCCACCACCACAATCTATGCCATACACATATCCACCATCTGTAAAAGTTTCTTCTCAATTTCTTTATTTATCATCATTGTTATTATTATTTGTGATAAGAACACTTAACATAAGATCTACTCCCTTAGTAAATTTTTAAAGTATACAATATAGTATTGATAACTATAGGCATTATGCTATATGGTAAGATCTGTAGGATTTATTCATCTTGCATAGCTGAAAATTTGCACCTTTTGAGTAATAACTCCCTGTTTCCTTCTCCCCCCAAGATTCTTCTATTTAAAACAGGGGTTTTACACACCAAATTGTCAACAGTGAATATTTCTTGGGGAGGATTTGGTGGGTGGTCTGTGTGTAGAGGTATCTTTCATTTTTAACTTTGTATATACCTGTATTGCTTGATTTAAAAACATAATTGGTGTAAACTATATTTGTAATAAAAATGATCAAGATAAAAGTAGTGACTCTTGTATGTTTTTAATTTTGGAGAGATCTAATCCTGAGATAGTGTCCTTACTAAAAATAAAAAAAGGTGTTAGCATTTCTATATGTTTTAGAACTCATTTTCTTGCTAGAGCTATACCTTGTATTTCTATATTTGGCATGTTTGAGTAGAGAAGAGAAGAAATATAACATGGAGGGGAGGTCAGACAATGAGATAACATGGACAAGCCATTGAATTCTTGAAGCTCTGCCTCTAAGGACTTGGTTTTGTGCAAGAGAAAAAGAAATCTCTGCATGAGTGTATTAGTCTATGGTTGATACTTGAGCAATGTGGGGTTTAGGGGTATCAAGCCTGCACAGTCAAAAATCTTAATATAATGGTTCCCCCAAAACTTAACTACTAATAGCCTACTGTTGACCAGGAGCCTTAACAATAATACAATCAATGAACACATATTTTGTATGTTATGTGTATTATATACTATATTCTTACGATAAAGTAAGTTAGAGAAAAGAAAATATTATTAAGAAAATCACAAGGAAGAGACATACATTTACAGTACTGTACTATATTTATCGATATCATAAGTTTACATCTTACATTAAATGATGGGCAACGACAGCTGCAGATCTCAATATACGATACGTGTCAAGCGGTTCAACTTTTTCTTGTATCATCACGACTTTGCTTCTTGGGAGCATTTTCGGCATCACTAGTGGCACTTCATATGGGTCCCATGATGTTATTCAAGGTTTGCAGTATTGCCCTAAAAAATACATGAGAACTGCAAGAGATCACTCTTCACAGCAATATGCAATTTACTGGAGGGATCAGCTACTCATGTGGAGATGATTAGCATCACAGCATTTTAAGTGGATAGTGGCAGCACCTGAGCTTACTGCAACAGCAACAGGAGGTGGCTATGAAATTATTACAGTAATACAATAGGTGTGACAGTTAATTTTATGCAGTTAGGATTTAATACTGCATCTTTATGTTTGTTTACATTTCTCTGGACTGCAAATGGTGCTATGTACTGTCTGCATTTGTAATGTGTAAATTTTGATAATTTTAACTTTTAATAATAGATTTGTATATATTTTATGGTAGTAAATGATAAAATAGACTAGTATCTACATATATTGTATGCATTTATGACATACCTTTTTCTTAATTTTTTAAAAAATATTTTTAAGCTATGTAGCTTGCCTGTGAGTTTTTTCAAATTGTTATAAATCTTCAAAATATTTTCCAACATTGTAAAAAATCTGCATATAAGTGGACCCAGACAGTTCAAACCCATGTTGTTCAAGAGTCAACTGTACTTGGACTGTCATAATAAAATACCACAGAGTGGTGTCTTAAACAATCAAAATTTATTTTCTCACATTTCTGGAGGCTGGAAATCCAAGGTCAAGGTGCCAGCAGGGTTGGTTTCTCCTGAAGCCTTTCTCCTTGGCTTGCCGCCTTCTTGCCGGGTCCTCACATAGTCTTTCCTCTGTGCTCCTGTGCCCCTGGGGTCCCTTTGTGCATCCAAATTTCTTTATCGTATCAAGATACCAGTTAGATTGGCTTAGGCAACACCCTGTAAAGGTTTTATCTGTAAATGCAGACACACTCTGAGGTTAGAGCTGCAACATATGAGTTTGACGGTTGGTGGACACAAATTAGTCCATAACAATGGGTAAATTCTCACAGAGAGCTTTTTATTAATCTTTTTAGATTTCAGTGAGAATGAATTGGGAATGGAAATGACTGTAAACATTTAGACTAAAAATAACCGATGATAGTTTATTGATGAAAAATGGATAATTACTAACACATTATGCAGCATAAGGAAAATTAAAATGGAAGATCAACTTGAGAGGTAAGCAGATTTATGCTCCATATTTAATGGTGAAGAATAATTTAAAAATTATACATTTATGGTTAGAGATATTAACATAAGAATGCTTGCATTTCTGATGTTTGAATGTGGTTTGTTTGAAATTTTTCTACAATTGTAGTCAAAGGGACTTATGCTAATTCATTATAATTTTTTAGAAAAAATTCACATGGAAAAAGAGCATAAATATTAAACTGAAACTTTAATAGAACTTGTTATTCAGTAACAAAGGAAATATTTATCTGCTATCCAATTAACAATCCTTTTAAAAGCATAATTAAAGTGTTTTAATTAGAGTAGATATCTGGTAAAATGTTTGATTGTACCAAGATTTGGAAAGTAATTTTGTCACAACTATAACGGAAAATATAAAAATCTTCACAATTTTCTAACTTTTAGTTATTCTAAGAGATTTTTATATTCTTTAGTATTTGGCATGCTGAATGTTCAAATTATTTCTAGAAGAATTTTATTTTTTTACCTGTACTGTAAGCCTACCAATTTGACACAAACCATGCATTTTTATGGTTTGCTACATTTATTTGTGTTGCTACATTTTTCCCTATGTCCAAATCTTGTCTCCATCAACAAAACAAAGCGTCTTGAGAACAGCCATATCTAACTCATGGTATTGTTCCAGAGCCTGGCTCATAGTAGATAGCTAGTGAATTATTTTATCGAGGTTAAATGGTGTAGAAATTTTCTCATACGTTTCCCTCTATTTTGTAAAACTGAAGCTGTGAAACGAATTATAAAAATCATCAGATGATTGTACAACTGAATCTTTAGTTACTGGGTCAGTTATACAAATAATTTCCTTAGACCTTAAAGTACTTTAACCTGAAACTTTTAGAAAATGGAGACTATAAGGTTGTTTTACTTTCTTTTCTCAAATTACCCGTGTAATTTGTAATTGGCCTTATCACTTATTGGCTATAATGACTTCGGGCAAGTTACCTAATGTGTCTTGTGCCTCGGTTCCTTGTTTATAAAATGGAATTATATTAATACCTACCTCTTAGGGGTTTTCTCAAGATTAAATGAGTTACTCAGTTAAAGTTTTTAGAAGAATGCCTGGTACATCATAAGTGCTGCTTTTCTTTTTGTGATACCCTTTGTGGGTTTACTGAAATAGGCGTCGACACTCCCCCTATCCCCACCCCAGCTTCTGTGCTTGTGATGTTACTTAAGTAAACAAACAAACAAAACACAACTATTTCATTGTTAAACGGAATTCGCAAGCAAAATAAGTTTTAACCAGGGAAATTAAGATTTATGCTCTTCAAGCCAAATTTGCATTTAGCAGCTGGGTGATGATGGCATCCTTCAGAACCCACCCAGGGTTCCTTTAGATCTTTTACGGTGAGTGCTATGTGTGATGAATGCTCAACAAATGAGCTGTTTAAAATGAAACGCAGACAGGAATGATTGTAGTTCCCTAGAAATGAATCACTTCAGACATTTAATTAGTACGGAATAAACTTTTCTGAGAATTCCACTGGTGGGGCCTCAAGGCTGTGAGTTGCTTAACAGAAAGGATTGAACTTGGACTCAGTAGGCAGCCTTTCTAGGATCACCGGGGCAACTTCAGCGATTAAGAGTACATTCTGCAAACAGGTGCATGGAATCACAAGGAAGCTGTGCATGTGGGTCTTGACCGATAGCAATTGTATCCTGGGGAGATTGCCCCCTCTAGCAACTGGGATATCTTTGGTCATAGTCCTGAAGTGAACTATAGGGATTTTATTAGAGGTCCTAACACTAACTAGCTGTGTGGCTTCAGGCTTACCATGTAATTTTTTTGGACCTCAGTTCTTCCATTGGTAAGTGAAAGGATAGGGTGAAGAGTTCTTTTAAGTTCTCTTCCAAATCCAATATTCTATAACTTTACAATGGAAATGGAAGCACAGTTGATAATGATATATTTGAGTAACTCACTAATACCTTTTCATCAAAGCAAATTCAGAGTTTCTGCAATGATATAGTTATATCTATATTTATATCTATCTATCTATATATATATATTTTTTTTTTTTGAGACAAAGTCTCACTCTGTCACCCTGGGTGGAGTGCAAGTGGCATCATTGTAACTGACTGCAACCTCAAACTCCTGGACTCCAGCGATCGTCTTGCCTTAGCCTCCCGAGTAGCTGGACTACAGGCGTGTTATGACACCTGGCTAATTTTTTTCTATTTTTAGTAGAGACGGGCTCAGGCTGGTCTGGAACTCCTGAGCTCCAGCAATCCTCCCACCTTGGCCTCCCAGAGTGCTAGGATTATAGGTGTGAGCCACTGTGCCCAACATGCAATGATATAGTTAATTCAGATATTTTTAAAAATCCTATTCTGTGATTATAAAATGAGAACTGGAAATCAGCTAATTTGGATTTGTAATTTAATTTATTTTAAAACATTTGACTTTTAGGAGAAAAAAGAAAATCCAAAGAAATAAATTATAAAAATGAAATAGCCCCAAATTCACTGTCAGGGCCTACCTAATTCAGTTCTAGCTCCCATAATTTTTACATCTTTAATATGGATATAACAAAATGTGGTATGTGTATAGCATGGAATACTACTCAACCACGAAGAAGGATGACTTAATGCCTTTTGCAACAATTTGGATGGAACTGGAGACCATTATCGTAAGTGAAGTATCTAAAGAATGGAAAACCAAATACTACATGTACTTGCTATTAAATTGGAACTAACTGATGGGCACACATGTGCATAT
>CAUYSK010111361.1:0-23419 GCA_963575035.1 Avahi laniger
CTTTAATTTTTATGCTCAGCTAGGTCTGTTTCTAACTTAGGGCTTAACATGTTTATCTTAGAAAAATTTTGTAACTGTCTATTCTTGTAGACAGAATTAGGTAAAGGTCCCTTGAAGCATTTGGGAAGCCTGGACACCTCAATGAATGAGGTATACACATAATTTTTTAACCAAGGACAACTATTTGCTGTAACAATAAATACTGATGGGGGAGTCAGGGATCCTCCAGTATCTCCACTTAACCCTGTACCTTTTCTCCAGTGGGTATGATTATGTTGTTGTTGATGGTGTTGAATGTTATATGTGACATGATTTATTACTAGAAGAGGCTGTTCATTTGCTCCTTATTTTTGGTTACCTTATGAGAGTTTATTTGTTAATAAACCTAAATATACTTAAAATATATTTCAGAGTAAATTTAGCTCAACTCATTATTTGAATTATTCTAATCACACATTCACTGAGTTATTGTGTTTGTTGACAACTCAGATTTTCAGCTTTGCAGACCTTTCCAATGCTCAGCTCATTGACATGTGCTTGTGATGGGAGGGTAATCCTCTTGTAGGCATGCTTCCAAGTACTCGCTCTTTCCTTTTAGTTCTTCTTTGTACATCATTTTCACATCTTATTTTCCCATTTACAAGGCATTTTCACATCTTATTTTCCCATTTACAAATGTGAATACATAGGTTCTCACCGCCATTCAGAAGACATTGGGTTTATCATTCACAGAATGTTTGAAAATTTAAACGATTATCCTCAATTACGTAGTGACTGAAGATTCACATATGTTACGTTCAAGTGCCAAGCCCGTGTGGCTTGATATCGCTAGCAAAACGTGTAACGCACTGCAACCCCATTGTGTTTCAGTGCACTTGCAGGAAAGACATGGTGAAAATTTCAATGGATATCTTTGTGAGGAAATTTCAGCCAGACAGATACCAGCTTTGGAAACAAGGAAAGGATATCTACACCATTGATCACACGAAGCCTACTCCAGAATCCACTCCTGAGGTGAAAGCATGGCTGCAGAGGAGGAGGAAAGTAAGAAAAGCATCTAGAAGGTAATGATTCTCCTACCTCCATCCTACTTGTCTTATTTACTAAATTAAAATGAATGAGTCATTGACATGGTGTTCTCAAAGGCTGTTTATTTGCTTTTTCTAATTAGTCATCATACCTTTACTTAATCTTCCTGAAAATTTGAGACAGAGTGTTTTTAATTCTTGCACGTGTAATAAATAAATGAAGTAAGGAAGAGATGTGTATTATTTTGTTTGAGAATATTCCTGAAGTTGCTATACATGGCAAATACGACAATATAGAATTTCTTTGACCACTTTCACTAATGTATTATATAGTTGTATTGGTCTTCTCCATTCATCTCTATATTCTAACCAACTTCAGTGACTTGATTTGTAACTTTTTCATTTCGCTACCAGTTTTCTTTCTGACTTTAGTGTTTGTCTTCTACATTTTTCAAACAGCTGAAATAATACATCTAAATGCTTATATTTTTTAACATTTTATAACTTGGTCTTATTCTTCTGTAAGATGTAAAGCAGAGCATGTTGTGTTTCTGTAACATGTTTGTCTTTGTGAACTTTATTCTCCATTGCATTTTTGCAGCCAGGGCCATTTCAAAAGCTTTTATGTCTGCTCTGGGCATCTTGCTGCTTTAAAACTCGTAGAATATGATGTGTGTTGCGTTGCTCAGGTCCTTAGGCTTCCTTTAAAGGCTCTTATATTTTCCAATTTTATATTAAATTTTCCTCTTCAATATTACTCATTGTTTTTCTTTCAGATTATAAATGTAATACTTGTGCATTGGAGAAAATTTGTAAAATAAGGAAAAGAATAATGAAGGATTCCTAAATCACCCATAACCTCACTATCCAGAGATAACCAGTGTTAACATTTTGTATATATCCTTTACATATATATTTATTATATGTTATATAATAATACATACCTTTCCAAAATTGGGGCCATGCTCTGTTAACAATTTGACCAGCTATATGCATGTGTTTTCTTGTAATTAAATGATTTACTACAATATAATTTTTGATTCCTGCATATATTTAGCTAATCCCCTGTGTTTGGACCTGTAGCTTATTTCCACTTTTTTACTGTTAACTAAATAACACTGTAATTTTAACTCTTTGCCCACATTTCAGATGTTTATTTTCCATCTCTCTCTCTTTTTTTTTTCTCTGACACTCATTTTCTGCTATTTTAGAACGGTAGTGAGCAGAGGCACTTTAAGAACTTGCAGTCAAACTTCTGCATTTTATAAGAGAGATACTTGAAAGACAGAGCTAGTTAGTAACAGAACCAAAACTCTGGTGTTTGTATTTCATCCTATAGTTTGCAGCAGGAATTTCAAAGTTCCGGTTTTCAAATCAATTTAGTAAGTCAGGACCATCATTTTAAAATTAGGGAGTAAGGTAGAATAAAAAGTACTGTAGTGCTTCCTATGTGGTAAGGGTGAGTATTAACTCATGATGCGTGAGCGTGTGTGTATCTCCTGTGTCTGTTTTTAAATGTTTAACTTGCTATGGGTTACATTCCAAAAAAGTTTGACAAATAGCAATTTAGAGAGTCAGTGCCTTTGATGTGTTAATTGTCATTGCCAAACAATGAACAAAAAAAGCCAGCTTTGGAAGGAGATGGTATTCAATCCTGAGTTCAGAAGGCACACCAATAAAATCTTGAGAATTGTTCTCTAACAGAAAGTACAACACTCTAATGAGGTATATGTTCTGGTCTCCTAGTTATTAACCACTTTAGGACTTTTGGGTTGGTAAAGAACCTAAATCTATGACATTGATCAGATTGGAGATTCCTGTCAGTAGGTTAAAATAATCAGTGGAATCTGCTCACTTAGTTAGAAAGCCGCATGTTTAGTTGCTCTTGTAGCATACTCAGCCCTGTGGCTTGATTTTAGAGATTGCTAATCTTCCTTCAGTGATACCCTATTCAGGGAAGTTTAAACAAATCTCAGAGACGTCTGCCTTCTTATTTCACATGTACTGTGCTGTTTGTAAGGTTGAGATTTTCTCATATCAGCAACTGATGGGTTTGAAATAAATGGGATGATGATGATGACGATACTGCTACTGTTACCGTCATTGGCAGCAGCTAAAGCTGGTTTCTATAGTTTATCCCTGGCTAGCCCCTTTCTTTCATATCTCTGCCCTCCCTGACATCCTACAGTGTTTAGTCTTGTGTGTGTGTGTGTGTGTGTGTGTGTGTGTGTGTGTGTGTGTGTTTTAGCCACTGTTGCTTTGAGTTGATTTGTGATTGTTCCTAATTGTTAGAAATGTTGTTTCATATATATAAAGCATGTATGGCAAAGCTCTCAAATGACTTGCTGAAAAATACTAAAAGAGGAAGAAATAACAATAGTGTCCTCTCTGAAAATAATAAGTTGATATAAGATGTTAGCAGTGACTCTATTTCACAACAATGTTTAATAATCAGTTATTTACAGTTTTTTGAATTTAAATTTTAGTAAATTGTTATTAAAATTGTTACTGAGATTTTGCTTTAAAATTTAATCCATCAACTGGGAAGATTATCTTGGCATAGTGATAAAAAAAACAACAGTTTTTTCCTTCTTTAAGCAAGTGAAAATAACATTTGTATTTGTATGTGTTTTTTTCATATGTGTTGCAAACATTCTGCTCTGACTACTGCTTCTCTTGTTAATAGCTTCCAGTGTGCTAGGTCTCACTCTAAAAGGCCCAAGGCTGAGGAGGATGAGGAAGAGTCAGCTGAAGCTGGTGATGCAGAGGTCCCTAACCCTGACTCAGGTACTGATGACCTCCAGGTCAGTGAAAAGCCAGATGCAGCAGCTAAGCTGGGCAACTCGGAAGCACTGTCAGAAGAGACCTCTGCTAGGAGGATGCAGGTGGATCAGAAATTATCGGATAATATCAGACTCTCAGGTGAGAAAATGGCTGAGTTGTAGGTAGTTGATGATCAAATGCCCTAAATCTACCTTCAGTAGGAAAAATATCTTAGTAGTCCACATAGCTTAACCAATTTAGCTACCTAAAGTTATAGGGTAACTCTGAGCAGGAGGCCAAGGGAATGTTATAAAAGTCAGTAGCCCTGCCGCTATGTTTAACAGAATTGTGAGACAGTTAGCAGTGACTATTTGGTTTAATAAAATAGAAGATTCTAAAATGAAATTTTTTTTTTTTAGTGCAACTCAATTTACAATATGTAATACATTTTTAGAAAGCTTCTCTTGAATTCACATGGAGCAGAGAAAACCAATTATAGATAATTCTTTGCAATTTCTTAGCTTTCGACTGAATTTAAGAATAAAATAAAGATTAAGGTTTTAAAAAGAACAACAAAAATAAAAAGTCAGCCTAGTGAAATGGGATGTGTAGTCCCCCTGACTGCTCCTCTGCATTGAAGCCATCGTCTAGAAGTCTCAGCTGCTCTGCCCTTTCCCCCTTTTATAGCATAGCTCTTTGAAACTGCTTTAATGCCTTGCCTCTTTAATATTTGTTGGAGTTTTTTTCTTTTTAATAAACGAGCTGATTCCTGTCTTCCTCTCATACTCCTCATCCTGTGTAAACCCTTCGATTGCAGGACTCCCTTTAATCCCTGAATCTGACTTCCTCCCCTGCTTCCTCCTTTCTTAGGTCACCTGTCTCTTGCCTGGACTGTTTTAGAAGTGGCACCCTTCTGGTGCTGCCAGCGTCCTCTGCAGTTCCCTCTGCTAGTCAGTTGTCCATGTGGCCGTCATAGTGATCCTTTAAAAACAAAGCAAAAAAAGCTTGTGTTTTGTCCCTGCCATCTTCTTAGTATATCCCACCAAGAATAAAATAAAAAGTCCTTATATAATCCTAAATAAACTGGTCCCTGGCTGCTTCTCCAGCCTCATTACCTTTGATCGAAATAGCTGTGTAAATAGAGTTTAATAGCGACCTTTTTTCCAATGACTTCATACTTTCGTGGACAGCTAGACAATTAAACACATAAGTACAATCCAGTGTGATAAGTAGCATGATAGAGCGGACGTATGGTGTTCCTGGTCTAGCAGGAAAGGATCCCAAACAGACAGGAGCTAGGTAGGCAAGGTTTCTTGACATAGGTGGTATCTGAATTTAATTTCAATGAATGCATACAAGGTAGAAAAGTGGAGAAGGTAAGAAAGGGAATTGTAGCAAATGCAGAGAAGACAGTTATGTAGTATGTATGGATATTTCATTATAGTGTCTTATCGTGGTTTCTAGGTTTAATTAGCTACTTTCTGAATTGCTGGATGGTTTTTTCTAACAGCACCCAATTTTATTAGTAATGCCACTGCATGGTTTTTTGCATTTTGATCTCCAGGTTTTGAGGCCTGTCAGAACACTTGAGTGGAAGACTTGGCTGGGTTAACCATCAAACCTAGCAATGGGTAGAAAGGATGCTTGTTTTGTGTTATGTGTTTGTGTGTGCATGTGTGGGTGTCCATACACACGTATGTAAGCAAAAAAGGTGAATAGAGATGACAGGGGATGAGAAGTGCTTTGTGATTTTCTCTTGTTACATGCCGTCACTGTATGATAATAGATTAGTGTACAGCCTCATGTATATCATTTACATACATCCTCTGAGCTAGAATGTTTCGTCAGTGGCAGCTCTTAGAATTATATATTGGGATATAATTCTTATTTTTAGATAGATTTCAAATTACTTTTGCTTTGAAGAGTTGTTATAATTGCCTTACCTTTTGCTGTTGGTCTGTAGTAGAACCTCATTTTAATCCCTTGTTTTATCATTAAGTATTTTCCTTTCCCAAAGTCCCTGATCTCACTTTAACAAATACGAAGGCAGGCTGTTGATTTGGTAACCTTTCACAGTCATGTTTATGGAAGTTTAGAGGGGAAATTAGAAGATACAAAATCACTTGTGAGTAATTTAACAATTCTACCAGTAATAGTACAATGCAAGATTTATTAACAGTCTTTTGTTCTATTCGCCAGGAAACACCTGCTTAAATACATCTATAAGAGAAGAAATTAAAACTGATGATGACACAGCCTATGCCATAAGTGCACCTTCTAAAATCAGTAAGGCTGGTGATACCATGCCATTATCTAGTGGCCACGTGAAGTCTGAGGAATCATATCCATCCAAGCTTTCATGGCCAAAGTCACCTGAATCGTCTTCCTCAGCAGCAGAGAGTAATGGGGTGTTAACAGAGGGAGAAGAGAGTGATGTGGAGAGCCGTGGGAGTGGCCTTGAACCTGGGGAAATCCCAGTGGTCCCCAGTGGGGAGAGAAATGGCTTCAAAGTCCCCAGCGTATGTGGCAATACTCATTGTTACTCTATCCATTGTATGGTGAGAACGCTTTCTGAAAACAACATGCTGTGCAGCAGACTCTTGTTTTAGGGCACAAATAAATAACATGTTACATTTATGGGTCTTAATCATATTCCTTTAGTGTCTGGGAGGTAAGCCTTCTGTGAGCTGTGACTCACACAGTGATAATTCAGAACATGGGGCTTGTGGCCACATGTTGAAGCTTAATTTTTATTCTTTTTCCTTTTTTAAAAAAAATGAAGCTGTTTACATTGAGATAATTGTAGGTTTATATGCAGTTGTAGGAAATTCTGCAGAGGAATCCTGTGTACCCTTTATTTACTGAGTTTCCCCAATACTATCATCTTGGAAAACTATAGTATGAAATCATACCCACATTGACATTTATACAGTCAAGATACACAACGGTTCTATCACCTGCAATAGTGACCAGCCTGGGCAGAATTCACCTGCTGGGCTCTGACCTCTTCTTGTCACCATTCAGTATCTGTGTGTTCCAGACTTCCCACAGCTTCTGTTTGAACATTAGGACTCCCCTGGTCACACTTTCCTCTGGGATGGACCCTCATCCCAAACTGCCATGACCTTTCCCGGTCCTGCCCACTCCTCTCAGAAACAGGCCTTTTGCCTGTCAGAAAAGTCAAGACCTCTCTAGATTACCAAGTTCCCCGTTGTGACTTTTTGGAAAGGACCTCCCTGTTTCTCTGATGTCCTTGTACAATGTTAATATTACATACTTTCAGCATAAACTTTCCCTGTAACCATAAGATTAGAAGTAGATCAGGGGGCTAGGACTTGTGTAGTGATTGTCAGAATTCAATACCTTTTTGACCTATACAACCTGATTAGAGAATTCAAGTGGATGAGTAAGGAGTAATTGTGTGAGCTAGTAAGTCGAGCTGGCTGTGGAGCAGGCACACTGCTCCTGCTCATTCACGCTCACCACAGGCCTGTTTGTATCCTCGAGTAGTAGCAAGGGAAATCATAAAAGGTCAGCAACTTTGAATACTCTTTCTCAGTAGTCTTAAAATGTCAAATAAAATATAGTTTCTTAATATGACCCAATAGTGTTTATCATTTTATGTGGGATTACATATTCTCTTATTCTATAAAATTAATATTTATCAGAAATATGAAAAATGAAAAAACAGACCTGATTTATTTGAAAAGATATTTAAGAGAAGTTTGAACACAGCACTCACATACCAGTAAAGAAAATTTACAACCTGATTTCATGTCAAGATTAAATGTCACTGAGCAGATATTGGGATTCATTGTAGAGTAGAGAAGGAGTCAACTGCCTACTTTAATTATATTTAGTCATATTCTTTAAACTAGAAGGAGCTGAAAGTAACTTTTCAGTTTCCTTGCTTCCAGAGGAGATCATTATAGAGATAGTGCTATTGAACTTCACCTTTATCATTTTCCTGAGCAAAGACTTACAGCAGAGAAAGCAAATGCTGCTATTAAGGGCTTGGCTTGTCCCTTCTCAAAAGAGCTGCATGGTATTCTTTTCTCACACCAGGTAAGCTATGTGTATGCTATTAGCAGCCAGCATTAGTCAATTTACTGAAGAAACATTATGTTATGTTTTAAATGCTGTCTTATCCATCCATCTGTCTTGGGCTCCATCCTCTGCCTGGAACATAGCAAGTATGTTCTCACTTTACCTGCTATTCCTGCTCCCCAAATACTTCTCTCCCAGACAGCCATGTGTATAACTCAAAGTTCCACTGAAATGTCACTATGTCTGCGACACTTTCTCTAACTACCCTCTATAAACTGGCCCCTTCCCCATCACGTTCTATTCCTTTGTCTTTCTTTGTTGTTCTTCGTTGTATATTTACTGAATGGTACCTGGTAAAGCTTTACTTGTTACTTGTCTATTGTCCGTCTCCTTACCCGTCTGTAACGCACACTCCTTGAGAGCAGGAACCTGATGTATTATAATTTTTCCTGCTGTAGCTCCAACTATTAGAGCAATGTGGTACATAATACGGTAGGGTCTCAAATATTTCTCGTTTTTGACTGATTGGTAATTGCCTACATTAATTTTTAGCTTTTATAAGCATTGATAAATTCCATTCTGTATTACTTTGTCCTGCTTTTCCTATCCTCAGCGGCTTTGATTAGTTGCTTGTACACATGTTCCGAGTCCTCTTTCAGAGTCAGAGGCCAGAGTTGTTGCTCCCTGTCTGGTCATGCTTCTTCATCTTACAGGGAAGAAGCCTAAGACTGCTTTTTTTCACAGTGAGCTGTTGATGTAAACTCACTTGTTTCCAACTCTCTGTGATCCGTCTCCCCCTTTATTTTGTACTGCAAGGGCAAGAAACCTTACAGGTAGATCCTCGCTGGAAGGTGGCTTTCTACCTTTGAAAAGAAAAGGCAGCATGGAGAGCCCAGGACAGATCATTTTATGTAAAATTTAAGTGGTTTCAAGTATCATTAGAAACTGTTAATAATAGTTTTGGCTTCTTGTTTGATCCTTTTTGTATGTGATGTACGAGTGGCGATTCGTTTCTGAACGGGAAGAAGTACTCAGCCTCACCTTGGCAGGATTCCCGTCTCTGTGAGGATAGAAAGTAAAGTTACCTGCCAGATGTACTTGGGTACAGCACAGAGATGACCAAATGCCACAGTCCTGTATTTTTATGAGTATGTAATCCTAGATTTAGATTAGTTTTAAGAACTTTTGAAAAGTTGCTAACTGCTGTGCTTGTTGAAAGTTTTATAAGCTTACCCTGCACTACAGCTAGCATCTTAGTATGAAGTGGAGGGAGAGTTAATTGACCTCTTAGTAAAAATACTGATAGAATGGATTCCTATTTCTTTTGACTTTAAGTTTAAATTTCTGAAAGGGCTAATTCCCTAAGAGGTAAATAAGCACAAGATTTCTTTATAATTAAGCTATCATGAATTATCGCGAACTTTAGTTTTTTGTTTGTTTTTCATTATGGGCGTTTCCCTCCCATTTTTGTTCTGTAACCAGGTAATAGAGGGAGAGACCAAGACCTCTAAGAGTTGGCGCCATCCACTCAGTAAGCCTCCGGCACGATCCCCAATGACTCTTGTGAAGCAGCAGGCAGCAAGTGATGAAGGTGAGCTGGTGACATTTTCATCTAAACACCGTATAGATGTTTGATGCAACAAACCATTGTAAAGAATTGCTCATTAGATAAAAAAAATTTCACCACGTAGGAATACATACTATTAGTAGATCATAAATAATATACACTTTACAGACAGAAGGAATTTGGATTTTAGAGGTGATGACTTACTTCATATAATCGAACCATATTACTGATAAAAGTCTGTTTTGTATCATGGGATAAAATTGGTCATTCCTGACATTTATCTTAAGGTTCTCCAGAAGAAGCTGAGACTTATTTCTAATTTAAAATTGTTAGGTTATAGAATTAGCATGCTGTAGGTTTCTTTGCATTGTCTTTACCTTTAACTTGAATCCTTTAAATTAATTTAATCACTTTGAGTAAGAAACTATGTGCCTTATACTTTCTTGTATCCTATTGTACCTGGTGTGAGGTGAAACATCCTTTTCTCCTTAACTAGACTGCTCTGTTGTGGCTCGATGCAATGTAGTTTTATTTCCAACTACTTACCATTCCTGGATGTAACATTCTTTTTATTTAACCTGGTTGCCTTTTTTACCTTTTTTAAAAAATAAGCTTCTATTGCCTCATATTAAAAATCAGACCATTGACCAATAAGTGTCTCTTGTCTTAGCATCATGAGTGCCTTATTTTTTTCTGTCTTTAAAGGACCAAATCAAGGAAGTTTTCTGTAAAGAGCCTTCCTGTGAGATATTCTCCAGTTTTGCTGGTAGAAATGGTTAATGATGGTCATGCGTCTATGAGGATGGTGTCAAGTGAGAAAAATGATGGGGTTCAAGTTTCTTGTTTCCTTTACACGAAGTAGTCAGAGTAGATAGATAGCTTTCACAGGTTGTTTTCCTTTTGCTCAGTGTCCTCCCTTATTACCCATGTTTTGTTAAGAAAAAGGTCATGAGTGTAGGGAATCTGATAAGGATGGAAGTAGTTTCTATAAAACCTATCTGGGGCAGAATTCTGACTCAAGTAATAGAAGTAATGAAACATACTTGTGTTTATTTTCATATATCATCATATTGAGCTCTTCTTTTAACTACTTTATTATATCCAGTACATTTTCCCCTTAGTGTCAAGATAATTAAAGGATAATTCTGTGTAATTAATACTTACCGCACATTACCCTTGAATTTTAGTTTCCCTTCCTTGTGGTATCCTGTCTCCAGCATAGCTTCTCTGAAGGGAACAGGCTATGGCTATACTAACTCATAGGGAAAGCTGCTTTCTCCTGTGTCCTTATTTTCCCAGGAAGTTTATTTTGATGTGGGCCATTGTAAATTGGCCCCGAGTTTCTCCTTGGAGAGCAGTTCTGATTTCAATCTGTATAGCTTGCAGAATTTATAAATGGATTGGTTAGATGAAGTGTCTCGAGGGTTTGGCGTTAAATATCCTTCTGAAGCATCGATGATTGTGGCTTTTGCAACAGTGTCACTTCCATTCTAACACGTTAAGGACTCCTGACGTCCTCTGGGGATTTTTGAGAATTGATTAGAAAAATCAGAGAAGTTTTGTGATGGCTAAAGATTTTCACAAACTTCCAAACTGAACAGCAAAGAATATTCCGTGGCCTGGAGTAAGTTATATTCATCCCTGGGCCCTTGCAGGCTAGCTCAGCTTTTTGCCTCTGTGTCCACATTTCTTTTTGGGATTTTCTACCCTAACTACTCAGCTCCTTTTGCACTCCTCTTATATAGAAGCGTAACTGCATTAGAGCATCTGAGAAATTGTGTCTTAAAACAACAATTAATGTCCCCTGTTGGTGAATGGACGCTTCTCTATTGAAGCTGGAATGTGACTTCCTATCAGAAAGACTTCGAAGGGGAAACAGACTTGATCCAGGACCTGTGGTGGCTTCCGTACAGCTGGGTGATAAATCACTTCTAAGTTGTTCCTTTTAGGGCAGTGCAGTGACTCTTTGATACTAAAATGACCCGAAACTGTAAAGATCATTCTGATTGGTGGCAGAGCCTGTAGTTACAGGATCGGCAAGGATTTCTTGACTCTCTGCCTGTTCGTTCCTGGGAAAAGATTTTCCATGTTTAGCAGCAAAACATGAGGGTTGGTGGTAGAGGGTGTGCATAATAAAAGAATGGTGATTGGAATATAGTATCTTTCTACAAAGATTAGCACCTGAATCTTTTTTGTTGAAAAATAATCTTAAATGTATACTGTGTTTATCATTTATAATTTAAAGGTAAATACTAAGCTGTCTTCTCTTTTTTCTTTTAACTGAATTGTTTCTCAGTTGCATTTTTCCTAAGGTTAGGTGGCTAGACCAGGTGATTTTGAAATATAGATTAAAATTCTGTTTATTTTTATGTTTATTAAATGAATTATACAAATGTTGTATTGAAACTTAGACTCGAAAGCAAAGCTACGTGAGTCGCTTTATTCTTGAAGCATCCAAGATATGTACTTATTTTCCTGTTGGCAATTTGTCGGTATTACTTGCATATTCCTGCTCTTCTCCGAGTTCAGCGTCCACAGGGAAGGAGGGTGTGTATGTGGCGCAGGTGAACCAGGAAGGCTCTAAGAACAAAGTGGCCTTGGAAGGCACTAGAAGTGAGGGATGTGGCAGTATTTCTTTTTAAAGGTTCCCACATTTCTCCTAATATTACTGCTTCTGTAGAGATTAAATACTCAATTCCTCAGTGTGGCTTCGATTCAAGTTGTATTCCCGTATCAGCTTCTGTCTGTAGCTTTATTTCCCTCCACTCCCCTACATGAGTGCTTGAGACTTCCTTTCCATTCAGGCAGTATTTTTTCCCCTTCTGGATAGAGCCTGCTGCTTTTTGTTCCCATGCATTTGCTCAAGCTATTACTTTCCCTGTGATGCTCCTTTCCTTCTTGGAACCATTCCCCACCACTTCTCATACTCACCTCTCCTCTTCCCCCTGTCTTGCCCACGTACTCCCCATGTATTGGCTCTCATCCCAGTGGGCACCTTACACTGTGCTTCATTATTTTTCTCTGTGTCTGTCTCTCCACTCACTCCTGTCCTTTGCCTTTCCGTCAAGTCCTTGGCAGTGAACTTTCCATTGCAGTCACTGTGGCTTATATCACCCCTGGATCACCCGGGATAAGGTGATCACTAATCCTTGAAATCAGCCATTAAAAGAATAGTCAAATACCTCAATGTATTATATAGTGTCATATTAAAAGAAAAATGTAAATCCTTGTCCAGGAAATATTTTTTGTATGTATATGTGTATGGAAAAACATGCTGTTTTCATTAGTTGTTGAAATAGAACATAATATGTCAGCTATTTCAGTTTTTTATCCTCATGGAGTTGGAATTTTCTTTACCACTGTGCCAAATCCTAGAACTCTCTCAAAGTTAAAGTGCAGCAGATAAGTTGCAGACATGGTCAATGCCATGGAGTTTTGAGGGCTCCCGGAGTTATGACATCACATTGGGTCAGGAAATGACTCCTTCTTAAGGACTGATTTACTGTTTGATTGGTTTAGGCTATGGTGGTCCAATGAGTGACTTTTCTTATTCATTCCCAGTGATGGAATGATGTGTATGTTATCTTCGGCACATGCAATTGAGAATTCGATTAGGGAATAGGATTTTCCGTAGCATTTTCTTTTCTTCTGACTGCTGATAAAGGAGGGTAGCTTGAGAGGAAGTGAAGAAAGATCAAGACTAAGTCAGAGCAAGAGAAGTCACTACTGAACTTAAATTTCCTTATCTTTTGATTTCAGTTTCAAAATTTCAGTTTTTCAGTAATCATTCTTTAACAAAAGAGTATGTGGTCATGTACACACAGACACACACATACAAAACACACACCCAGACCCTATGTGATATGATAAAATAGAACATTGATACAGAGTTGAAAGACTAAGTTGAATAATGTTTAATAAAAGGGAATTATTTAAATGACGCATGGTACAGCAATTCAATGAAACACTATGCAGCTGTGAATGCTTTCAAAGTACCACATTGAACACTCTGGGGACAATGCTTCCAATATTAGGTTACATGATAAAATATAGTTCACCTAGGTTTAGTTACATTAGGATTATTTGAAGGCAAGCAATTCTCTTTTGGTGGTTTTAGAAAGCGTTAATATTTAACCTGTGTCTTTGCAGCTATGGTATCTGTATTTGCTGTCTTCCTACCCATTCTGATGTCATTCAGGTTCACAAATTTTTTAATCCATGGCATGCTTCTTCTGATTAGCGTTTTCATCTGCAGAGCTTGAATTGCGCTGACACAAATTCCAGAACTTCTCCTGAACTGACATTAGGATAATAGACATCCTGCATTTGACATGAGCATCTGAACGTGTCAATCCCTGCTACCGTTCCGCGGCCTGCGTGGTTCACTGTTTGTTCTTTGAAGCTTTCATCCTGCATGCGTTTGTGCGTCTGTTTCCTAACATTTTTTTATTTTTGAAAATTTTACCACATCAGTTTCCAATATAAATTATCTGGCTTTTCCTACTAGTACTGTAGTATACCCACTGTTTTTGTTCTTATTGTATACCCGACCTCCTTGGTTAAGTGATGAGGTTAATGATATTTCTAATGCAACTGTAAACTAAGGACGAGCCCTGGTAATATACAAGAGACCTCTTGAACACAGCATTTGCTGACACAATGATACTCTGCTTAGCAGTTCCCAGTATCTGCTAGTGGTGATCACAGTTGACATACTTGTGCAGTTGACAGTAGTGTTTTGTTGTAGTCTGTGAAAGTTAATCGGAAAATTTATAAGAAAATATACAAGATTGTTATTAGGCAATTTTAATTTTCTTTTGTATGCTGATTAATTTTTCAAATTTTCTATAATAAACCTTTCTTTTATATTTGGTCAAAAAAGTATTTTACAGAGACTTAGAGTGTCAATGTGTTGAACCTACGTTACCTGATAATCCTCCAGTTACAAAAATATTAGAAATAATGAATAAGATAAAACAAACTTTATACATGCTTGGAGAAGCTCTCTGTGTCTACAGTCATGGTCAGTCGGCTCTAGCACTGTGACACCTCTATGCTTCGGTGCCTGTTTACAATGTAGGGATGGTAGCAGCATCTGCCACACAGAATGGCTTTGAGGGTTAAAAGAGCAGTGTTTGGCATGAAATGTATGCTTATTGTTGCTGTTGTAATGTGATTATGGGGGAATGATAGCTGAGCTTTCAAGAAATGAGGGATGTCCAGAGGGGATTCAGAGACAAATGATTTCCAGATTGATTAGAGAGAAGTAAGCTTTGGCTGTGTAGGGGAAATTTGCCAGGAGCAGAGGGGAGGCAGGCTGGTTGGAACTAGAACCCCATAGATCCCACAAACACACAGACACGGACTCTTTAATGCCTACGCCCAAAAGCTGGGCACAGTGGCATTCCCCTGTAGTCTCAGCTCCTGAGGATGCTCCCTTAAGCCTAGGAGTTCAAGACCAACCTGGGCAATATAGTGAGACCCTGCGTCTTAGGAAAAAAAAGCCTTTGCCCTTACTTAAGGGCACATTTGGGAAAAACAAAAAGCAGAAAGCAAAACCAACCATAGGCACAGACAGAGAATAGTAGAGCTTGTTTGCCTGGACCTTACGCTTGGGTGGGGTAGGGTAGTGGAATAGAACAGAAAGTTATCCTAAGAATTCCGATCTATAGGACTGGTCAAATTTATACCTCTTAAATTCCAAGTCATACATTTAAAATGAAAGTACATGCTGGCTGTTAATGCGTCTGAGGCATCTGACAGAAGCAATTGCAAAATCTTTGAACCGACCCTCGGTTTGACTAATGAACAATAGATTCCGCAGTCCTGGCTTTATGTCTTACAGGTTTTTTGACTTTGGACAAGTCTTCTTTGGCCTCAGTTTCCTCCTGTGTCAAATGTGAGGCTCAGTCATAAATGATCAGGGTTTTTAACCTATAAATTTTTTTTTTGTTTGTTTTTTTTGAGACAGAGTCTCACTTTGTTGTTCTGGCTAGAGTGAGTGCCGTGGCGTCAGCCTAGCTCACAGAAACCTCAGACTCCTGGGCTCAAGCAGTCCCACTGCCTCAGCCTCCCAAGTAGCTGGGACCACAGGCATGCACCACCATGCCCGGCTAATTTTTTCTATACATTTTTAGCTGTCCAATTAATTTCTTTCTATTTTTGGTAGAGACGGGATCTTGCTTTTGCTCAGGCTGGTTTCGAACTCCTGAACTCAAACAATCCACCCGCCTCGGCCTCCCAGAGTGCTAGGATTACAGGCGTGAGCCACCACGCCCGGCCTATCTTTCAAACTTTTTAAGAGCAATTTTTGTGAAACCATGGATAAGTCAAAAATTCATGTTATTTTAGAATATGAGTTCTGTTGTGGAACCCATGCAACACAGGCAGCTCGAAATACCAACGAAGTGTTTGGGAAGGATGTGGCTAATGAGCACACTGTACATCAATGGTTTGAGAAGTTCTATTCTGGTGATTTTAATCTTGAAAATGAGCATATGGGTGACCTGAGACCAAGGTGGATAATGGTGAGCTGAAAGCTGTAGTGGAGGCAAATCCATCTCAACCTACACGTGAATTAACAGCAAGATTTGGCATTACTATTCCAACAATTTTGGACCATTTGAAACAAATCGGCAAGGTCAAGAAACTGGATAGATGGGTACCACATGAATTAAACGAGCATCAGAAGAGAAATCATCTTGAAGCGTGCCCTTCTTTGTTGTCATGACATAAAGGTGAACCATTTCTATACCATATTGTTACATGTGATGAAAATGGATTCTTTTTGATAATCATAAGCATTCAGCACAATGGTTGGATAAAGATAAAGTGCCAAAACACAGTCCCAAACCAAATATTCATCAAAAATAGCTACTGGTGTCTGTTTGGTGGTCCAGTGCTGGTATTATCCACTATAGCTTCATGAAACCTGGTTAACAGATAGCAGTGGATGTCTTCTTCAACCAGCTGGACAAAATGATGAGGATGCTTACAATTAAGCAGCCAAGATTGGTCAATAGAGACAGGCCAATCCTCTTGCAAGACTATATGTCACAAAAAACAATGCTGCTCAAACTACAGAAGTTGGACTTGGAAACTGTCATCCACCGTATTCACCAGACCTTGCACCAAATAACTACCACTTCCTCTAAGCTTTGGACCACTTTTTGCAAGGAAAAATATTTCATTCTCAAGCTGTGGAAAATGCCTTTTGCAATTTCATCACCACTCACTCTACAGGCTTCGCTGCTAGCATAAGCAAGCTACGATTAGATGGCAAAACTGTGTCGATAGTTTAGCGCATACTGTGATTAATTGTACTACTTCTTGTTTGACATATAATAAACTTTTTATTCAAAATTGGACATTTCATATTTAATGACCTAATAACATCTCAAGTGAAAAATTATATGGAATCAACAGCATATTATTGCTGGGATTGCTGCAGAAGGAAGATTGGTGAACTTAAAAACAGCAATATAAACTATCCAAATGAAATGTGGAGAGAAAAAAGACTGAAAAAGAAATAAAGCATCAATGAGCCATGGAACAAATTCAAGCAGCCTAACATATGTGTTATTGGAGCCCCGAAGTAGAGGTCAGGAGCATAGAAGAAAGTATTTGAAAAATAATGGCTGCAGTTTTTCAAAATGCTATGAAAAGTATAACTTCACAGATTGAAGAAGCCTAATGAAGAAATGTGAAACAAACCACACCAACGCATGTCATTATCAAATTGCTGAAAACCCGTGATAAAGAGAAAAATCGTAATAGTTGCCAGAGAAAAATAGTACATGATATATAGAAGAACAAAGAAGGACAGCAACTTCTTGTTAGAAACAGTACAAGCCAGAAAACAGTGGAGCAGCATTTTTAAGTTATAAAAGGGAAAAAAACGTTAAGCTAGAATTTTATACCCAGCAAAAAATATCTTTCAAAAATAAAAATGAAATACATTTTCAAATGTACAAAAGATGTACTGGTGATTAGAGAATTAATGAGTGTGTCAGTACTGCAAGAAACGTTAATAAAGTCCTTCAAGCAGAAGGAAGATGATACTGGTTGGAAAACATGGATCTCTGCAGAAGAATGAAGAGCATTTGTGGATAAACATAATAATTCAGAAATAGCTAGGAAATCCTGAAAAAGAAGAGCAATGTGTAGAGACGAGTCCAATCAGCTATTAAAACATACTATAAAGACTCTATGATTAAAATGATATGGCACTGGCATATGAATAGACAGGCTGAGCAGTGAAAATAATAGCAAATCCACAGACAATCTGACTATATATGAAAATTTGATATATGGTAGAGGTAGTGCTTTATTCTTCTCAGTCTATCATAACAAAATACTATAGACTGCCTGACTTAAACAGTAGAAATATATTCTCTCTTAGTTCTGGAGGCTGGAAAGTCCAAGATCAGGATTCTGTCAGGGTCTGGTTTCTGGTAAGGACTTTCTTGCTTCCAGATAGCCACCTTATGGTCTCTTTCTCTCTGTGTTCTTTATGGGAGGGAAGGTGGGAGAAAGGAGGAGGGAGAGGGAGAAAGCTCTTGCTCTTCTTATAAGGCCACCATTCTATCAGATTAGGGCCCCACCCCATAACCTCACTTAGCTTTCATTATCTCTTAACCTATTTCCAGATGCAGTTATATTGGGGGTTACAACTTCAATATATGAATTTGGTGGGGACACATTCAGTCTGTAGCAGATGACATATTAAATCAGAAGTAAAATATACTTTTTCATAAATGACATGAAATTAAAGCTTGAGGACACAGCAAGTTTGTGGGGAAACAAGCACTCTCATTCTTGGCTGGGGACAGCAAAATGATTCAATCCGCATTGGGGAGGGAGTTTCTGAGAAAAAACTATATATGCATTCACCATTTGACCCAGTGATCCCACTTATAGCTTGGTAGCCATTTGGGAAAAGGTACATTTGAATCCATATATCATAGCATATATCAGAATAATCTGCAGATGGATTTGAAATCAAAATGTAAAAAATATAGCCATATAAGTACTAGGACCAAAATCACAAATTCCACTATAAACTTGGGGGTAGAGAAAGCCTTTTTAAATATGACTCAAAATCTAGAAATACTAATAAATTTGACTATCTAAATATTAGAAAGAAAACCTTTTTTAGGGGAAAAAAAACCTCCAGGCAAAGTTAAAAGATAAATTGGGACTCACATTGCCACTCTGGTGTCACCACCAGGATGAAGCCAGTCCTGCTGCAGGGAGGGCCATGAGCAGTCCATTATGCAGATGAGGTATAACTGTGAGAGAGACCTCCTCTTCACTGTGGCCAAGGACCCTGGAAGCAGCTGGCCCTACTCAAGACCAATTCAGCTGCAGTTTTGACTTTAGGGGGCAACATCATCATGTTCTCCATGGACAAGCAGATGGACTCTCAGTGCCTTGTGAGCTTCTTTGACCTGTGGGATCCAAGCCAGATTGACAACGAGCCCTACATGAAGATCCCTTGCAATGACTCCAAGATTACCAGTGCCGTTTGGAGACCCTGGAGGAATGCCTCATTGCGGCCATAAGAGTGGAGAGCTCAACCAGTATAGTGCCAAGTCTGGAGAGGTATTGGTGACTGCTAAGAAGCACTCCTGGCAGATCAGTGACATCCAGTTATGCAGGGACATGAGCATGTTTGTCACCTCATCCAGAGACAACACAGCCAAGCTCTTTGACGTGGCAATCCTCAAACATCAGAAGACTTTCCAGACAGAACATCCCATCCTCTCAGCTATCCTTTCCCCAAGCTATGACCATGTGGTGCTGGGTGGCAGTCAGGAAGCCATGGATATAGCCATAATCTCCATCACATTGGCAAGTGTGAAGCCAGGTTCTTCCATTTGGCCTTTGAAGAAGATTTTAGAAGAGTCAAGGGTCACTTTGGACCTATCAACAGTGTTGCCTTCCATCCTGGTGGAAAGAGATATAGCAGCGGTGGAGAAGATGGTTATTTCCACATCTATTTCTTTGATTCACAGTACTTTGAATTTGAGTTTGAGATTTAAGAAGCTGGATCTCCATCCAGGCCAGGGAGGCTGCTCACAGAAAGTTTTGGACTCCGGGAAATATGTTAATTTGGTAATAAATAGTGTCTGGTCAGAAAAAAAAAGATAAATTGAGAGAAAATATTTGTAACATATAGCACAGATAAAAGATTAATCTCTCTAATTTATAAACAATACTCATAAATTGAAAATTTTTCAAATTCAAAAACATATAGAAAAATGGACTTAAAACATGAACAGACAGTTCACAGATGTTCATATGGTCCTCAAATGTATGAAAATATACTTCACACACAATAAAATAAATGCAGATTAAAGCCATACTGGGATATTTTTCCTCACTTACCAGATTGACAGAAATTCAGAAGCTTAAGGACACAGCAAGCTTGTGGGGAAACAAGAACTCTCATTCTTTGCTGGGGACAGCAAAATGGTACAATCCACATTGGGGAGGGAGTATCTGAGAAAAACTTCATATGCATTTATCATTTGACCCAGTGATCCCACTTACAGGAATGTGAATTTGATGATACACTTTCACAAAAATAAAACAACATACACATAGTTACTTTTTGCAACATTATTAAGAGATTGACTTAATGTAATATAGTACATTCACACAATGAAGTACCATTCAGCCATAAAACAGAATGAGGAAGATCTCTATAAACCAGTATGGAGTGATTTCTAAGATATATCATTAATGTGAAAAAAAAGTTGCAAAAAGGTATGTATAACATGCTAATGTATGAGAAAGAGAAGGGAAAATGTCTGTGCATACACATATCTACATATATAATATACATGAAATTACATATTTTTAACTTATTTTTGGAAAAAAAAACAGGACTGTCAAGCCAGAAAATAATGAAAAAGGTCACCTATTGGGTGTGTCTTAGAATAAGATAGAAGGTACAGGGAGGAGAGTGAGGCTTTTGAGAATACTGTTTTATATTCTTTTGACTTTTGAATTACGTAAATGTTTTACCTAATAAAATTAAAATAAAAAAAGATGAACAAAGCAAACCCTAAAATTGGTTAGAAGCAAACTGAACCGTATGTCAAATGAGATCATAACCACATTTAAAAAAGTAATCAAATAATTTTGGACTAAAGAACCTTTGCAAAGCATTCTTAATGTGGCATATTCTAAAAAAAAAATGGAACTACAAAGAAATTCAGACTTAATAATGTTAGTGGTTTTGGCATAATAATATGAAACTATTTTGCATGTATTGAAAATAGAACAAATGAGTAAATAACATACCAATGTGGGATGAGAGAAGATGAAGAACCCTGCAGTACTGGATTTGAATTGGAGAATATCTCTATGAACTCTTGACTTTATATGTATGCATCATATTATATATGTATGTAAATGTACATGTATATTTTTGATGCTTTGTCGAGAAGACGTAGAAGCAATTACATTTCAGTGGCAATGAGTACACCTGATTTTGGTTTCTAAATCTCATTCTCCTCTAAAAGGAATCATGGCTCCTTGGAGAAATGGCTGATTCCAAGGCTGAGCAGAAGAAAAAATGTAAGGTGAATCTGGAACATCTTATGCCAGAAAGCAAAGAAGTCTCAAAGAATGGTGGGAACGTATCAAAAGGACACAGGAGCAGCTTTAAGGGGCTCTGACTAGCCAAACTTGGAACAATATGAGTATGAAAAAGTGTAAAAATTAAAGCAAGAGTAATAGCATCCATGGATCCATGTGGTACACAAAAAATAATTTTAAAGTTGATAGAGAAGTTTCCTTTACAGAATGTCAGCTAATAAATATAGAAGAAATGAGAGAAAAATCCCTATTTTGCAACCACTGCTTTAATTGATTCAGGCAAGAGTAACCAATAAATGCTAAAAACATTGGGTGAAAAAACATTGGGTCCATCACCTTGCAGGCTCGTGTGGAAAAAAAAAAAAACATTAGAGAATAGGATATTCACATAGTCTCAAAGTTTCTCTCCATTGACTACCTATTAATTACAAATTGAAATTACAATGAAGAAGGCTGTCAGTCACCCATTAACAAGCGATCAAATTCAGTACCATCAATAATTGGATAAACTGACATTATGTGCCTCTTGAAGCAGTGCAATAAGAAGTACTCAACACAGCCTGTGTAGCATTTTCATCACAATTCTAACATGAAGGTAATCATGAGCGAACAATCAGAAAAAAATTCAAACCATGAAACATTCTACAAAACAGCTACCCGGACTCTTTAAAAATGCCAGTGTCATGAAACACAAACAAAAGGTAACAGGATCATACTAGATTAAAGAAAACTAAAGAAACATGACAACCAAATGCAATATGAGATTCTTGATTGGATCCTATATTTTTTGAAAAATCAAATAGCTATAAAGAACATTTTGGGAATAATTGAGAATGTTTTTAATTAAATTTCTTGGGTATGATAATTACAGTTTTGTAGAAGAATGTCCTTGTTCAAATATACTGATGTATTTAGAGGTGAAGTGTCATGATGTCTCCAACTTTCACATATTCAGTGGGAAAAGTATGCACAGATAGATGGAAAGCAAATGTGGCAAAATGTTAATATAATACTTGTTGAATCTAGGTGAAGAGTACATAGTCGTTCATTTTATTGTTTTTGCTGCTTTTTTCTAGGTTTACAATTTTTCAAAATGAAGTTTTTAAAATAAAATTATATATATAATTGTATATATATGTGTGTGTGTTCATATTCTCCAGGCCTTTGGACTTCTCCCTAGAGTTGCTGAATCAGAATCTCTAGGTAATATGGCTTGGGATTCTTCATGGCAAAGTGGCTTTCCCAATATTCTAACACAGTTGGTCTATATTTGGGAAGCATTCCTCTAGAAGAACATTCTTCTCCATTAAAATCTTGTATAGTGTGTGTGTGTGTGTGTGTGTGTGTGAGCTCACGCGCATGTGTGTATATTCTCATAAAAGAGATTACTCCCTTGTGGAGGAGTCCTCCAATGAAAAAAGGTAGCAAAGTAGGTTGATTCTCCTCAGTTTAAGTTATCTCAAAGCTGCCAATCTTTTCCTCACAGATTGCTGTTATTACTGCCTGATTCTACTACTCAATACTGTGATTCTTTCTTCTAACAAGGGCTGTCTGGAGCCCTCTCAAGTTCTCAAACTTGACGCCTGTTAGAATCACCTAGGGAGCTCTTAAATTTTTCACTGTCTAGGCCTTACCTCAGATCAGTTAAATCAGAATTTCTGGGAATGAAACGGATGTATTCTTTAATGTTCCCAGGGGATCCCAATGTCCAAGTTTGAGACTCACTGGTCTAGAGCAGAAGCTGGCCTCTAGAAAGGCCCCTAGTCAAGTGTCGGGATCCCTGTATAAACTGCTAGCTCTGCAAAGTTGTTCACATGCTCTAGTATATACATTGACTTGAAAGGAATCCTTTGGATGTTCCTGTCACTGATCAGTCTTTTCATTTGCTAAGTAGCTTCCAGGGTCAGTAGAAAGGTGGGTTGAAAAAGATGTATATCTAGAGTGCAATGCGCACCATCCGAGGGATGGACACTTTTGAAACTCGGACTTGGGTGCAGGGGGGGGCAAGGGCAACATATGTAACCTAAACATCTGTACCCCCATAATATGCTGAAATAAATTTAAAAAAAGATGTATGTCTTATCTCCTTGTCACAGAATTTTGAACTGTATAGAAATTTGTGGGGGAAAAAATAAACAAAATAAAATTTTAAAGAGAAGTGACTTTGACCATGATGGCTTAAATGCTTATTTTATGAAGATTTTTTTTTTATTGCGACAGAGTCTCACTCTCTTGCCCTGGCTAGAGTGAGTGCCGTGGCGTTAGCCTAGCTCACAGCAACCTCAAACTCCTGGGCTCAAGCGATCCTCCTGCCTCAGCCTCCCGAGTAGCTGGGACTACAGGCATGTGCCACCATGCCCGGCTAATTTTTTCTATATATATTTTTAGTTGTACAAATAATTTCTTT
>CAUYSK010111363.1:0-15868 GCA_963575035.1 Avahi laniger
GTCCCAGCTACTTGGGAGGCTGAGGCAGGAGGATCGCTTGAGCCCAGGAGTTTGAGGTTGCTGTGAGCTAGGCTGACGCCACAGCACTCACTCTAGCCAGGGCAACAGAGTGAGACTCTGTCTCAAAAAAAAAAAAAAAAATTTTATAATAAAAAATTTGAAGAACAAACAAAAAAGAAAGGAACATTCAAAAAACATTCTCCTTTCAGCATTTCTGAAGACAATCTGGTCTTCGCAAAGAATGAGAGGAGGGTATGAAATAAAGACCTTTTTCTACAAGTGTAAATCATAGATTGTAAGCCTCAACCCTTACGTGAGGTATGAGGATGGCATAGCATAAGACTTTAATTCTGAAGCACTCGAAGGGTCTACATAAATCTTTAAAGTATAATAAAATGTATAGATTTGGAGGGAAATTAAAAAAAAATCAATTAATCTCGTTGCCCTTCTTCTACAACCCCCTTCCTGTCTTTTTCCTTTGAAGGCTGCTCTCCCTCCCCGACCTTCCAAACTTGCACAGCGAGAAGTACAGCGAGTGTTCAAACCCACTGTTTTGTCCTGCAGCAGGGTTGGGTACACTATGGTTTTGGGAACTGTTTGATCAAGACTTCTTCCACAGATTTAAAAGATGGCCCATGAATAACATTAAAGCTATTTTGCTGTTGTATATTTAGTTTGTGAGGTAAACATATTAACCAGAAATGGAGGCATTAAAATTCAGATTTTGGATTACTATTTGCTAAATCATTAACATGAAAGTATATTGTCATTCTCTTTAAATCCTAAACAAAACCAAATGTGAGTAATGCAAAACAAAATCAGAAAAAACCCAACCATGATCATGACCTATATTTGTATGACCAGCAAGCTAAGGAGGGTTTTCTTTTTACATGTTTAAAGCGTTGTAAAACAAGCAAACACACAAAGAAGAATATGTGACAGAGACACATATGTCTACTCTCTGGCTGGGTCTGACCTCTGCTGTAGGCTGGCTGGAGCCATGGTGAAAGGTGGCTTTCCTCCCATCCAGGCAGCCACTGACAAGAGGTACAGCCTTGAAGTTGCCATGCCGACAAGGAATTCAGTTCTTAAAATAGTAGACTGTGCTCAGGCATTTTCAGGGGTGTGGGTTTGGAGGGGGGATTGGAGAGAGGGGTGGGGAGAGATGATAAACTAATGAGTCAGACCCAACTGGGGACAGCTGCTCTATCATCCCTCTGGCAGTGCCCCGTGGGGAGGGAACAACTCTTGGAAAAAGAGGACCGAAAGGGACATTTTCCATTCAAAGAGTAGGGACAGCTCAGTTTCCTCACACTGTTTTCCTGCCTGGCCAAAGGAAACTCCCCTCTGCACCTCTTCTCCCTCCAGACACTTCCCAGCCTCCTTCCTGCAGAGAGCAGACCGGAGCCAGCTCACAGAAAGCCAGCAGTGATTCAAAGGGACTGGGGGGTCCCTGGGATTAGCCTGGCAGGGATGGAGTGGGGGGCGCCTTATCACTGTCATGGTCATCATCATCATTGTGTCAAAATGAAAGTATATCACTAAAAATGTCTGTAAGCCAGAAAGACCAATCCATCAATAATTATTCTTTGAGACTTTTGTCACCCCTCTGTTGTTTCCTCAATGCCTGCTAAGTCACTTTTATTTTTTTTTTTTAAAGATGGGGTCTCACTATCATGCCCAGGCTGGAATGCAGTGGCTATTCACAGATGCAATCATGGCTCACTGCAGCCTGGAACTCCTGGGCTCAACCACTCCTCCTCCTTCAGCCTCCCGAAAAGCTGGGACTACAGGTACTGGGCTGATCTTTTTGTTTATTGTAAAATATACATAACATAAAATTTTAACCATTTTTAAACTATATGATTCAGTGGCATTAGGTTCATTCCCACTGTTGTGCAAACACTGCCACCATCCATCTCCAGAACTTTTTAATCATCTCATACTCTGAAACTGTGACCATAACTCCCCACTCTGCCCCCAGCCATCCCAGCCCTTGGCAACCACCATTCTCCTTTCTGTCTCTGTGAATTTCACACTTTAGGTAACTCATATGTAAGTAAAATCATACAATATTTGTCCTTTTATGTAGGTCTTATTTCACTTATATCTTTAGGGTTCATCCATGTTGTAACACATGTTAAACCTGAGTCCAGGAGTTCAAGGACAACCTGGGCAACATAGCAAGAACCTGTCGCAAAAAAAAAAAAAGAGACAAAGTTACAATAAATTTAGTTTAAAATTTTCAATTAGCTTTATTTGCAATTCTAGAATTGGACGACTCTTCATTTCATAAAATAGAATAAGTGTTCCAATGAACTGAGGATAAGAGCTTGGTTTTATAAACAGAGGAGGGCCAAGAAAGCAGATTAGTTACTTTTCAAAGTTACTTTTCCTTTGAGGTGGGGACAGAACAATGGAAAAATAACTGATTAGTTAACATCAGGTTACATCAGGCTACCTTTTTGTGTAAGGATTAAAGCAGAGGGAACTTCGTTATCATGCCGATTGAAGATTAAAATTGACCTGTTTGGAAAATGGCTGTTATCTCTTTCTCCTCATTTCTCCAAAAGTCAGATAAAATTTAATTTGGGTTTGGCGATGTGGAATTTTAGCATAGGTAACTCTGTTTTGATTTTTAGTCTGATCTGTTAGGACCAGTGCAGAAGCTTGGTCTAAAACAATAGCCCCTATAATTTTTATTCAACACATGTGTTAGAATTTCATTTCTGAAATAATGAATAATATTCCATTGCATGTATATACCTCAGTTTGTTTATCCACTCTTCCTTAGAGAGACATTTGGGCTGTTTTCACCTTTTGGCTGTAGCGAATAGTGCTGCTGTGAACATCCACATACAAATTGCCACTCTCAATCCTTGTGCTGGCTACTGAGATGGAGCAGGGACCTCAGGGGCCTGCCAGGCTCCCCGATGCATAGAAATAAAGGAAAAATCTTGAGTCCCTTCAAGGAAAATTCCAGGTACCTAGAAAAGTAAATGAGCAACCTGATAGGCGAGAAGATAATAACAATAGTCTCCCCAGCAGGTCAGAGTCACAAGGTGTTTTGGCTCCCTGTGTAAACTGAAAGATAACATCTTCACATATATTCTTGAGTTGTTTTTCCCCACCAAATGGAAAATGACGCAGACCTCAGATAAGGGGGAGCTGAGGGAGGAACGCTGACCACCATTCTTTGTTCTAAATTTCTTCCTGAGGGGTCTGGAGAAAATCACATCATAGGCCAAACTTTAACATCCCTTTCCACTGACCCTAAGTTTTTAGACAAGGCCTTGCTTCCTTAACCAACCACAAATCAAAGAATCTCTGAATCCACCTATGACCTGTAAGCCTCCACTTCAAGGAATCCTGCCTTTTGGGGCCAAACCAATGTATAACCTCCAGTATTGGTTTATGATTTTGCCTGTAACGTCTGCTTTCCTGGAATGTACCCCTGCCTGTAAAAAGCTGTGTTTATAAACCACTGGGGAGCTCAAGTCTTAAGTGTTAGCTGCCCATTCTCCTTGCTTGGTGCCTTGCAATAAATGCCTTTCTTTCTCTCGCTGCAAATCTTGGTGTCAGTCTTTGGCTTTGCTGCCCCGGGTGAGGAGACTCAGGTTCGGTTTGGTAACACTAAGTCCATTTTCAGAAAGAAAACAATTAGCAGATTAGAACCCAGCCAGGGTGCAGAAAGAAGATGCTACAGCAGCATTTTCTTATCTTTTCCATCCCATCCAGTTGGTGTCCTAGGAGGCCAGCAAGCCCTGGTGTCCTGTCCTCCCTCCTCCATGCTCTGGCCCTCTGCTCTTGCTGCCCGTTACCATAATAAGGTCAAGGCCTTGGGACCTCTGGTCCTAGATTCATCAACAAAGACAGTGGGGAGCACTGAGGTTGATAGTCAGCTCTTTCGTATTCTTCAGAGTTGACATTGTTAAAGCAAAACTTTGTTCTTAATAGCACTTTTATATTTTAGCATGCTTTCAATGTTTTTGTACTAAAGGACCTATTTCCCACCAGAGGCAGGGAATGGAAGGACTCGGTGCATGACATGCCACTAGGAATTTTGGGTGGGGAATGAGCCTCATGGCCTCGATTCGCTCACTCAGGCTGACAGAGGGAATTTTATTTCATGGCTGGGCAAGATGTTCTCTTTTTTCCTGGGGAAGTATCTCACTTGATATTGATCAAAAGAAAGTTAACTGGGCTGTGGATAAAGCTGGCACCTGGGGGGAAAGCAGAGCTAAGAGAATAGCAGTGTGGTGCTAGAGCCCTGATCATATCATGACTGAAGCCTGCACTATTCCCATCTACTTGTTAGGGAGCTAATCAACTGCCTGTATGTTGAGCCTGGTTTGCTAGGGCTTTCTGATCCCCAGGGCTAAAATCATACCAATAGACTCAATCTGCATGGTTTTAGGATTTTGGTTTTCACTCCAAGAACAGGGGGAGGTCATTAAGAGGTTTAAGCTGGGAGAATCTAGGGTGTTAAGATGAGGTCTGCCTTTCAAAGCATCCCTCTGGCTACAGGGTGGAAATGGGTCATGGCTGGGGTGGTTGTAGTTGGGGGCCAACTGGGCTAGTTCAGATGAGGACTTATAGAGAAGGAAAGGGGAACAGATCTGGGAGATTTGAAGGAAGTTAGAAGGTTGATGAGCTGTGATGATGGCTTGGAGGAAGGGGAAGGGGAGTGTCAAGGGTGGCCTGTAGGTTTGTGGCTTGCTCAGCTGGATGAATAGGGTGCTGCCCACCATGACGGGACTATTGCTGAGGGGAAGAGGTGGAACACTGACAGTGTCAGGTCCCTGGAGGGACTGAGCTTATGTGGGAGACACAACAGCCAACATTAACTTAGTGCTAGCTATGAACCAACTGTGGCTAAAAGTGTTGTACATGTATAAACTCATTAACACAATGACCTTATTCCCATTTTACTGAAGAGGAAACTGAGACACTGAGAGGTGAAGTAATTTTCCTAACGCCATACAACCAACTAGGAAATGGGATTTGAACACAAGTAGTTTATCCCCATGAAGTTTCCAAAGAATATATGTGCCAAGTAGGCTCTAATGAACAAATGGCATGTAACATCCATATCACTATTGCCTGAGGCCTGGGCCCCCAACTCCAGTGCAGAGAACTCCGGGAAGATGGATTTTGATTCCTGGCCCAGCCTCCTTTTATAAGTCTGTAAGACTAAGCGGCTTCTGACTAAGCAGCCTGGGAAGCGCGCTCCGTTTTGCAGCACGTGGGGCTCGGATCTTACCACTTACGATCTGGGGAACTGGCCCTGGCGGATCCCCAGCAGGGCAGGGTGACACTGTGTGCTTCCTCCAGCGCCTGCAGCTGATTCCGCTGCTTCCGCCTGCTGCCGGGAGGGAGGAAGAGAGGACATCCACACCGGAAGGAAGACTTGGGTGAGCTGGCTTGGGGGAAGAGTCAGCCCACGGTGTGGTCTCCTGGAAAGAGGAGAGAGAAGAGAGAGCCGCTCACACGTGCTTTACCTCCTTTGAAAACACCCACACTAGAAGACATGGCCTGGCCTGTTCCCTGGAGCCAGCAGATCTTGTCTAAACGTACAGGGATTTAACTCTTCACCATGGTCCTGTCAACACCCAGTGCTGACCAGCGTCCTTAATGACATCCTTCCAGCACACACATTGAGGAGTTTCCCAGAGCACTGTCCTAGAACATCCCTCGGTGAGGTGACTCCAGGGGTCAGTTCAACACCAACACTGTGGTGGGTGCTGGGGGAGGGCCAAGGACACAGCTCTGTGTGTCTATCACCACCACCATCGTCATCTCCCTTATCACTGTCATTGGGAGGTGTTTCTCACTTACCTCACTCTGCTTTATACTGAAACTCAAGTGTCAGGTGGCGGCTTCTTTTCCCTTCAGATCTATACGAAATCTTGTTGATATCCGTCCACCTCCAACACATACATATAATCCAAAGTCAATGGAAATCTAAAAGCCTCCTCCCATTTCAACTAAATTTTGGGGACAGGGAAATGGCTTTCATTTCTCATGGCCCTTTCTGCTCTTGGGTTCCCACTGCGAAGAGTGGTTTCTTTCAATCTGCCCACTCCTAGGGGGTGTGAATTTTAGCCCTTCCTTGGTTTCCACAGAAACAGCCCCTCCCGTGGACAGTCCTGGCCAGGTGGGCTCTGCTGTGACGTGGGCCGCGGGCGGGCTCATGCCGCTGTCCCGCCTCTCATCTGCTCACTCTCCTTCCTCTTCCTCCCCACTCTGCTGGATTCTCTCCCTCCTCGGTTATGGGGGGAGCTCCAATTATTTTCTCCCTTCATGGTAGAGAAAAATTCAGCCTTTCCAGCTCCTTCCCCAGCCTCACACACCTGGCTCCATCAAAGACCTCCACTGGGCACAGTCTTCTGTCCCCAGGAGGCCGGTGAGTTTCAAACGGCCAGCTTTCCCCCTCGCCCTCCTGGGCGCCGTGGTCCTCCCTTACCTGAGTGGGACACGTTCCAAGACCCCAGTGGATACCTGAAACTGCAGATAGTACCAAGCTCTATATATACTAAGCTTTTTTTCCCATCCATACATACTTATGATACAGTTTAATTTATAAATTAGGCACAGTAAGAGATTAACAAGACTCAAACAGAACAATTATAATAGTATATTGTGTAAAAATTATGTGAATGTGGTCCCTCTCTCTCTCTTTCAAAATGTCTTATTATATGTAATATTTTCGGACCTCGGTTGACCACAGGTAACTGAAACTGCAGACGGTAAAACCACGGACAGGAGGACGTTGCTGTATGTGGATTTTTGTCTCCTCCCACTAGAGGATTATAAGTTCCTTGAAGGCAGAGACCATATCATTTAGTTCTGTTATGTCCACTGCCCCTAGCACAGGGGTTGGCACATGTGGGCTCCTTGTAAAACTGACCAAAGTCCCTATTTGTTCAGAAGCCACCTAGTCACAAGTGAGATGGATCCGAAGGCAGATGGGAAGGTTTAAGAGACACGGATTCGTTGATGGCTCCATTGCGTAGAGAAGACCTGGACTGATTTCAGATTTTTGTTGAGCGTTTCCTATACGCAGCATGCAGGCTGGGTGCTGGGGCGCACAGAGACGAAATCCTCATCCTGCCCTCCTGGATGCCAGCGTCGAGGGGGAGACACACATACTGCCGACTGCCACGCAGCGGACCAAGGTGGGTAGCGCCGAGTGTGAACGAAGGGATCCCAGAAGGAAAGGGATCTGTTCTGGGGCGGGAGGACGGGCTGGTGACAGAGGAGGCTTTACAGAGTGGGCATTTGAGACAAAAGTGGAGAGACGTGGGAATGCCTGGCCCTCTGAGGGCGGGAGCGGTCAGTACAGAAAGTGTGCCCGGAGCAGGCTTGGGCAGGGCCAGGCCAGCTTGTGCAGGACTCTTCCTTGGAGCTTTAGCTTGGAGTGTGACATGATCACTTGTGTGCGTTCTTCCTCCCTCCATCCATGCCTGGGGAGAGCAGGGGCAGGATCGGAGAAAATCTTTAAGATGTTCGCTTCCCTCAATCAGCTCCCCAGGCTGCTGACATTTGGGCTCCCTGGAGTCTAAGAGAGAAGAAAAGAGTGGATTAAAAATGAGAAAATACTCTTGTGAAGGAATAAAAAGCAGCTGGAGGTACAACACTCATTTGGAGATGGAATGAATAAATGAGATAAAATTTTAAATAAATATCTTGCATGGCTCTAATTGCGTTTTAAAAGCTGCCACCGGAGAACAGATAAAACGATGCTGTATTTCATTAGTGGCTCCCATAATTCTATGGTGTTTGCCAGCAAGCCCCATCACAGCGCTCTGTAATTAAAGACCAGTTCAGGGTCCTGTAATTTAGAGCATTATCAAAATATGGCAAGTGACTGGAGGTAAGGACATGGAAACAAATACAGCTTTTATGAGGTCCTTGTAAATCCCATAGAATGCGAATTTTGAAAGCTCAGCCCTTGTGCTGCCCCGGCCAACAGGATCAATCCACATCAGTGTTTTCCATTTGACAGGCGACTAGTTATGTTTTTATTATCCCAAAAAAACATGGATGGAGAAGTAAATCAGTTCTTTTTCTATGATTTTTAAAAATTGAAATATTATTCTCATAACATAAAATTACCACTCTAAAGTGTATAACTCAGTGGGTTTTAGTATATTCATAATGTACAACCATCATCACTATCTAGTTCCAGAATATTTTCATCGCCCCAGGAAGAAACTCTGTACTTACATTAGTGGTGTCCTAGTCCATTCCCGCTGCTGTAACAAATTACCCAAGATTGGATGATTCATAAATAATGGAAATTTATTTCTCACAGTTCTGGAGGCTGGGAAGTCTAAGATCAAGGCGCCAGCAGATTTGTGTCTGGTGAGGGCTGCCCTCTGCTTCCCAGATGGCATCGCCTGCAGCGCCCTCATACAGCAGAAGAGCAAAAGGGGAAAAGGGACCAGAGCACTCCCTTCGGCTTGTTTTATAAAGGCACTGATCCATTCCTGAGGGTAGAACGCTCATAAATTAATCACGTCCCCAAAGGCCCCACCTCTTAATGCTTTCATATTGGGTGTTAGGTTCCAACATATGATTTCAGGGGGATGCATATATTCCAGCCAGAGCAAGCAGTGTGTCCCTATTCCCACCCACCCAGCCCCTGGCAACCACTGGTCTACTTTCTGTCTCTATAGATTTCATATAAATGGAATTATACAAGATGTAGTATTTCGTGTCTGGCTTCTTTCACTTAGAATGTTTTCAAGGTTCATCCACGTAGTAGCATGTGCCAGTACTCCCATTCCTGTTTGGTTTTTTTTTGAGACAAGTTCTTGCTGTGTTGCCCAGGCTGGAGGGCAGTGGCGTCATCATAGCTCACCGCAGCCTCTAACTCCTGGGCTCGGGCCTCCTCCTGCCTCAGCCTCCTGAGTAGCTGGGACTGCAGGTGGACGCCACCACACCTGGCTAATTTTTTTAAATTTTTTGCAGAGATGGGGTCTCGCCCTTGCTCAGGCTGGCCATTCCTTTCTATGGCTACATAGTAGCCTGTCGTCTAGATGTACCACACTTTTTTTATTCACTCATCTGTTGATGACATTTGAGTCGCTTCCACTTTTTAGCCATTATAAATAATGCTCCTATTAGCACAAGATGTGCATGTGCAAGTGTCTGTGTGGACACAGATTTTCAGTTCTCCAGGCAGCTAACACCCAGTCTGTTTGTTTGTTTTTGAGAGTTAACTTACTAGCACATCACTGCATTCAATTCCTCGGATTAAAGTGGTGTCTGTGAACTCAGTCTCAAACCACAAGGTCAGGGGCACTCGCCAGGTCTGCCTTTGGGGAGTTGCGGCACCAGAGGCATTTGCCCCCTACTTCCCTGCACACGTATCCTGGCAACCCTGTCCGTCGGGCACGGGTAACCTGCCAGGAGGCTCCTCTTGCTCTGCTTCACAGCATTTCCGTCTGCTAGACAGTGGCCAAATGGCTCTGTGGTCTCTACATGGCTGGAGTGAGGCTTAGAGCTGAGGCTTCTGAGGGCTGGGGCAGGATGAAAGTGAAACAGAAACAAAGGCACAACAGAAGAGGAAGACAAAGCACATTTGACAACTGAAAAGGGGGGATGGAGACAGGCTTCTTCTTAATTCCTCAGTGTAGGAAGACTCAGCTGAAATTACTAGCAAGGTTGAATTCATAGACTTCCTGCCCACTGCCAGCTCCCCGGGCAGAATTCTGTAACCACCAGCCCGATCTCTCTTCTCTCCTCTTCCATTCTCCTTAGGAGACTTAGCAGATCTAGTAACAAAGACAGAGCAACCGAAGAATGGGGAAGGGAGAACAGAAAACCAGCTTGCCTAAGGAAGAGATGGCTGTTTGAGGAGGGAGGTATTGGAGCAGCTATGGGGTAGGAGAGAAGTAGATGGGGAAGGACAGAGGATTCAACATGTTGCTTTATTAATTTCTGAATAGGTGATGTATGCACGTGGTACAGTGGCAGAAATCCCCCACCTCCCCTCGCCTTTGCACAAGTAGCCCCATTTCCTCCCTATAAATAACCTCTGCTGTCAGTTCTTTGCATATTTTTCCAGAAGTACTCCATCGCAGAGGTTCTCAAGCTTCTTTGTGGATGAAAGTCACCAGGAGAGCCTGTCCGAACACCCCAGCCCTGGGGTTTCTTTCCCGATCCAAAGGCTCTGGGGTGGGATCTGAGACTTTGCATTTCTAGCAAGTTCCTGGGTGCGGATGCTTTTGGCCTAAGGATTGCACTTTGAGAAGCACAATTCTGGAAGTATTCATAGGAACATTTTCAATACTCTCATACTCTCTCTCTCTCTCTCTCTCTCTCTTTTTAAAGTAATTTGAGTATCTATTTCTGGCAATGGAAATGTCCCTGACTAAGATAGCATAGATATGGCACAATTCCTGCCTGTGGGCCTTCCCGATGCTTTCTTCGCTTGGAATACTCTCATCCCTGACTTCCACATGGCTAAGGTCCAGCTCAAAGGCCACTTCCTCCAGGAAGTCTTCCGTTGTTCGCTCCCTACACTGGAAGAGATTTTATGCTTCTTTAAACCCCCACAGGAGTGTTTGTCTTTTCCTAAGGCCATCTGTTATTTATTAGAACAGGATGTAAAAACTGGGGCTTCTCTGCCTCAATTTTTATAATTTTTTGTTAAAGAGATATCAGATCTCAAAGTGAGTTTGAGAAAGCTCATCAAATGGAGAGTGTAGGTTTCAGGACTCTTGCTCCTCCCTGCCCTGGTCACCTGGGGGACTATGGAATGGTTGAGGGGATTTTCAGATGATTTTTTGGGAGAAAGCTGTGCTGTAAGCCTAGAGGAGAAAATGGGGAATCAAATGGGGGTGTTACTTCCTCTCCACGGAGTCTAGAAAGCCTGGGTTTCAGTGGCTGCTTTAGAGCTTGATGCAAGTTCTTTGCAGTTGGGGGACTCCGGGGACCAGCCTCAGAGAGCTGAAGCCGCCTGAGGCCAGGCAGAGCGAGGGAAGGACATGCCCTCCACCAAGGGCAGAGCGAGGGAGAGCTGTTGTTTCTTGTGGACCAATGCAAAGTCTCCAAGGCAACTGTCTGGGGACATCCTAAATCCCACCCAGTATGGCCAGGGCGGTAGGGGCTGTGAGGCACCTGGGCTGAGAGGGAGTGGGAGAACTTCAGATCCCCGCGGCTCCACAGGGCAGCGTCCTGGGAACTGCTGCTAAGCCTCCCAGCTCGGGCATCTCTGAGGACCACCCAGAGCACTCACGGTGGCAACAGAGCGGAAGTGAAATGGCTGTACCTTTTGTCTTCCAGGATCTTGCTGTCTGCAGGGAAAGTGTCAGAGAAGTTTCCACAGAGCCTCGCACCACTCCAGAGGGAGCCAATTCAAACCGGAGGGCCAGGCAGGTGACATGAATAAGTGAATCAGTCTCCGACAGTGATACCCTAGGCAAGTGTAAGAAAATAGGTGCGTTGGCAACTTTGGCAGAACGGGATTTCTCCCAGCCCCTCAGAAGGTAGCAGCTGTTCTTTCTTGTCTTGTGAGAATCCAAACCCAGAATTACCATATTGCCTACTTTCCCAAAAAGAGTAAGAAATCTAGATTTTCATGTGAAGTGTCCTGAGAAAACCACACTGTGGGTCCATTCAGTCAAAGGGTCACCATTTGGGTCCCTGCGCTGCGTCGGCACTCTCCCCTGGTGTTCTTGTTATAAAGAGGGGCTGCCAGGAGGCACGAGTCACGTGCTGCCTCCTGAGGAATTAATTAGTCAGGGATTTGGAGAAGCTTTATACAAAGAATTTAGCTTTATTAAAATATCCCTTTGGCCCAAAGAAGAAATATATTTAAAATGCCAACCCTAAGTGCTTAATCTGCTAAAATGTACAACAAATAAAATTAACACTCTGGAAAGAGCTTGCTTCCTGTTGCAGAAGAGCCCCTGTGGCCTCCGCAATCTGATTACAGAAAAGTGGCCTTCTCTGCCAGGGATATGACAACAAGCAACGGACTTACCAAACCAAGCCACAATCTGAGAGGAGCTAGCCAGCAAGTTGCGTTAATTGCAACTTCGCTACCTGGAAAATGATTCTGTCAGTGGGAGATCTAGTGACGGCCTCTACGACAGCTGATTCCCCACTGTGGGGCCATCCTTTGGGCCCCTGCCCTGGCACCGCTAGGATCAGAAGGCCCAGCAGCCAGATCATAAATGCAGCCGGGGCAGTTCTGAGAGACAACACACAACATGGCCAGCGGCCCAGGAGAGACTGCTTCCTGAAACACCTTCTCTCTGTGCTCTGCATCCTGTTCTGGGGACAGTCCCAGGGGTGGCATGCTAAACAAGTATGATATATGACTGCCTCGTGGTAAAAATACAGCCACATTTCTCATTTTTATTGTTAACAACTCCCATCTACTTTTATTAGCAGGAAATCTAATCATATGTCTCCTAAATGTCTCTTTAAACTTTCTAAGAATCTTAAGCACTTGGTTCAGAGAGGTTGGTATTGACGGAGAGAGAGAATGGGGAAGCCCAACCAACTCATCGGCACTATTGTTTCAGCCGCTGCCACAAGGTGTCGCTGTTGAAGACTGTTTCTGCGCAGGCCAGTACACGCTTGCCCTATACTTCGGGTGATACACTTGTTGTTGCAGGTCCTTGCTAGCCTAGAGTAGTGCCATGTGCCAGGGAGCGTGAAGAAAGTCCAGGGTTGTATACAAGCTAGAAGACTTTCACTGTAGCACAATTGTTGGGATGGTGAGGGAAGGGAGAGAGCGCCTAACTTGATTTCTCAATTGACAACTCTGAGATATCAGGCAGGCTACCAGAGGTTCTGTTTCCATAAAGACCTCATAACTTTCTAGAAGTGTAGCAAAACTTTGGAGCTGACCTGTCAGGTCCTAGAATAACTTCTGGGCTAAGAAAAGGCAGGGGCAGTGGTTAAGAGCACAGATTTTGAAATCAGAACTACCTTGCTCAAATTTGGTTCTTTAATAACTGTATGATTTGGGACAAGTTATTCAATCTTTCTGGGTTTCAGTTTCTTCATCTTTAAAATAAGGATGAAAATACCCGTTTCATGGAATGGAGAGCTAAGCCATGTGAAAAGTCGAGCATGGCGTCTGACCACGCCTAATTCACAAGTGAAATGGCAACAGGCAGATGTTTTATTTGGCTCTCAGTTATCCTGATTTTTTAAAAGTCAAAATAGACCTATCATAATTTGATACCTGTAGACAATGAATATATTTTAGCTTGAAGCTTTTGGATGAATTGGATGTATTGAATAAAGCCCTCAACCTGTTTTATATTCTTATTTTTAATGATCAAAATCATGAAAAAACTTTACTTGCAAATCTTATTCAGGGACAGCCTTGTGTGGTACTTGACATGAAGTGAAATTGTCAGTGTCTGGTTTTTAGCTCTTGTGCTCTTAGACAACACAAACACAGACGGCCACAGAAAGGATGCCCCAGCCGTGCTCCCACCTCTGAACTCTTACATAAACTCTCCCAGGCTCACTTTCCTGCTCCAGGTTTATTTCTTCATAAAGGACCTCACCTCCTGCTCTGCTGAAAAAATAGAAGCCACGAGGTAGGAACTGCCTCAGCTTCCTGCCACCAAATCTCACGTGTCCTGCCTCCAGCTCCCCGCTTTGCTAATCCCCTTGTCCAAGTGGAGCGTGTCCCTCCTGCCACTATGGCGCCCTCCCGACTGGGCTCTGCGCCCTCTTTTCTCCTGCCTTCTCAGGACCCTGGCACTAACCATCATTGTCGCTCCATAAATTAATATTGCTACATTAGAGACAGAAATGGTCTCAGGAGTTTTGCAGGGCTTTGGCCTGAAGGAATATGTGACCGTGTTAGTTTGCATATCGAAAGCTGCTCCCCCTCAGGAGGGCATCTCAAAGGTCAGTAGCAGCTGCTTTCTAAGGTGACGCTGCAGTCTCAAACCTGTGGTTCTCGCCTTCTTTGAAGGACAAAGCAAGGTCTGCATGGAACCACGGGATGAGAGCTGATCAAAGAGTGCCCACCTGAGAGACAAATACCTGCGGTTAAAAACAATTAGCCCAAGAGACAGTTCCTGCTTGGCTTCTGATCGCCTGTCTCTGCTTGCAATAACTAGATAAAGAAATATGGAGCCACTATATCTCTGTTTAACCCTTCTGTTAAGTGACAGCTTTATCTTAGAACTTTGTCCTTGAAAGATTTTGTAACGAGAGTTAATTAAGGGGTCTATAGAAGCCTTTTGAAAGACTTTTAACCTAAAACAAACTACCAGTTATTATGTAAATCTGTTATCCCTGGTAACTGATCTCTGTACCTATAAATACCCATGTGAAACTTTATCCTGGGCCTTACAATTGATGGGGATATCGTAAGGACCCCTGAATACCCTTGCTTTGCCTTTTATCTTTATGAATCTATAAAACTATATCTTCATCTCTGTGTATTCTTTTATTTCTATTATTTTCCATTTTCTATTATTTTCTTATCCTTTGAGACGACCCCTACCTAAGGAGCCTGATTTCTTGCCGGGAGCGTAGCTAACTCCCTGCACATCATTCCGGATCACTCTGAATTTTCAACTTCTCTTTCTCCTGGTTTTTTCCAGTCAACATTGGAACAGGCTCAAAATTCATTAAAAACAAAAAGTGAAGAAACTTCTTTCCGTATGTATTAATGAAGAAGCAACTGTGACTGCTATATAGACCCCAAATAATCAAACTCATTTAAAAAGCTTAACAAGATGAAAGTTTAATTGTTTCTCACATAAGCAGCCCAGGGCTGGCAGGGCAGCACCACAGTGTCAAGGACCTCAGCTTCTTAGGTCCCCTTGCTCCACCATTCCTGGGGGTGGCCTCGCATGCATAGTCCGTGGTAACTCACACTCCTGCTAACAGAATGGGAAAAGAGGGCTGGGGAGATGGGGAGCCCTTCCACGTAGGGTATCACTTCCACTCACATCCCAGTGGGTCAGGATTTACCAACATGGCCATGTCCATCCACAAAGAAGGCTAGGAAATGGAGCCATTATTCTGGTACCCAGTTAAAATAGAAACTCTATTACTGCAGCAGAATGGAGAATAGATACAGTATGCAACAATGAACTTCTACCACCCTATGCCACATCCCTTCCAAGTATAGCTCAATCTCAATTTTCTCTTTTCTGCCCTAACTTTTCTTTTCTTTAAAAAAGTTTTTTTATTTGTACAAATTTGTGGAGTACATGTGTAATTTTATTACATACACAGATTGCATAGTGGTTGAGTCAGGGCTTCTAGGGTAACCATCACCTGGATAATGTACACTGTACCTATTAGCTAATTTCTCATCACCTGTCCCCCTCCCTCACCTTTCTGAGTCTCCACTGACTATCGTTCCACTCTCTATTTCCATGTTCGTACATTTTTTGGCAGCCACTTATAAGTGAGAACAGGTGATATTTGACTTTCTGTGCCTGGCTTCTTTCACTTAAGATAATGACTTCTAGTTCCATCCATGTTGCTACGAAAGACATGATTTCATTCTTTTTTATCTGCCCTAATTTTTCAAATGAGTTGTCCACACTCATCATCTCTATTTCCTCCCTGTGTTTGTTTTTCATATGCATGAGGGTTTGCAAAAGTATTTTGGAGAAAGGGAGAATATTACACAAGTCCATGCCTTGAAGGTGGGACATATTAGGGGTAGGGCGGGCTACTTGAGAAGACCACAGATGGGATGGTGAGGTCCAGGCCTCAGAAGGCCCGATCGTCATCCAGGGTTGCCCAGGAATGTGCTGAGTCAGAGAGCAAACCCGTAAGCATGACCAGGAGGCAAACTGGGCTGAGGCGGAGAGACTGGATCTGGTGTTAAGCTGGAGGAAGGAGGGGAGGAAGTGAAAGG
>CAUYSK010111366.1:0-36946 GCA_963575035.1 Avahi laniger
TCCCAGCTACTTGGGAGGCTGAGACAGTAGGATTGCTGGAGCCCAGGAGTTTGAGGTTGCTGTGAGCTAGGCTGATGCCACGGCACTCGCCCCAGGCAAGAGAGTGAGACTCTGTCTCAAAAAAAAAAAAAAAAAAGAAAACCCCAAACACCCTATGTTGGAATTCTGATTACATTACTTACAAACTTACTACCTGAATCTCAGTTTCTTCCTCCATAAAACAGGGAGAATAACACCCATCCATGGGTTGTAAGGATTAAATGAGATAACACTTAAAAATGGTAGTGTATGCTGTTATACAACTTTTTTCTTAATCACAATTTTTTCAATAGCCTCGGGTATTGGAGCTTTCTAACATATTTAGATTGAAATGAATGTCGCAAACTGGATGCTGTCTAGCTGGATTAACAGATGTATTTTGCTCAATTTGGACCGTATTATTTTTATCTGAATTAATTGCCAACATTTAAAACTCCAAGGAAGTCTGGTCTGCCTACCAACACCGGCCAACACTTTGCCCATGATATGCATTCAATAAATACTCACTGATTAATTGATAAAATTCTTTGGCATTCCCTCACATTGTCTAGCACAAGTCTAAGCAATCAGTCAGTCAATCAACAAGCCCTTATTAAATTTCTACTATGTGCCAAATAGGAGTTGCTTAATAACTACATTGCTTCCACTGATCTCCCCATCACAAAGAAAAAATACCGTGTCCTCCTCCAAAATAACCTCAATTGAATGAATCATGTATCTACCCTCATGAGCTAGTTCTTATGTCACATGCACATTCTTCAAAATAACCAGAAAGAGAGCCTGGATTTCTAAAATTACAGATTTAGGGAGCGTGGGCAAGGGTTGGATGAGACCTTGGTCTCTGAGTCAGGCAGACCTGGATTTGAATACAGGCTTCACCATGTGGAAGGTGTGTGACATGGAGCAAATAATGGACTTGACTTCTCTGAGCCCCAGTGTCGTCCTCTGTAACCCAGGCAGGCGAGACAGCAGGATCTACCCCCGAGGGTTATGTGATCATGAAATGAGATGATGCAGGACAGCCTTTGCACAGACTAAGCGTCCAATGTTAACAATCAGACACACAGAATGTGGGAACTGGAAGGAACCTCAGAGCTCCTCTTTTCTGAACATTCATTCTGTTAAGAGCAACTCTCTGACACCCTGTGGCAGAGCATTTGAGAGGCCAGGATTGGAAAGAACTGCTTCCCCTGCTTGGTCTTTCTTCCCAGGCCTCAGCCCATGCCTTGAGGCCTCAGGCTGCTCAAAGCTTCTTTGGTTCAACACTAAATTCAGGTTCTGGCATATGGAGTTCAAAGCCTCAAGGACAACCCCAAGGTTAACCAGCCAGCCATCCTTAGCCCTGCCTGGAACCACCTGGGTGGGCCCCACCTGTGCTGGGTTCCAGTTTTGGGATAAGGAGTGAAGAGGACCAGAGAGCCCTCCTGTGCCATCCCCACCCTCCTCCTCCCAGCACTGGGTGCCCAGGCTTTCTACTCACGCCAGCTGCCTGGAAGAGCCAGTTCTCCCAGTCTGCACTGGGCCAGGGCTGGTGTGATGCAAAGCAGCTGAGTCATCAGCCCCAAGTTCAGTTTAATTGCCCACATGTGCAGATGACACATACAGAGGGGCTCATGCGGGGTAATTAGCCCAGGTGGGGTGAAAGAGCTCCGCTGACTAAGACAGTGCTTTGCTCTGGTTGCAGAGAGCTGGGGAGAAAATTGCCGGGAGCCCCTCCGGGGCCTGCACCTTGCCCGGCCCTCCAGGACCCTTTCCCATGAGGTCTGCCACAGCGCCCAAAGGCCAAGGGGCTGAAGTCCCAGAGGGGGATGGTGCACATCACAGGCAGTAGGAGCTGCCTCCTATCATTTGTGCATTTCTAACCCAGAGACCAGCTCACAGGACGTGTCCCGCCTGATTTGTCTCCCCTCAGAGCCAGAACACACTCATAAGGGGCAGAATCACTCATTCATTTCACAAAAACATTTTAGCAGCTTTATGGAGACAGAATTCGCATACCATAAAATTCACCCATTTAAAGTGACATTTAGCATATTCACAGAGTTGTGCAATCATCAGCACAATCAATTTCAGAACATTTTCAGCATCCCCAAAGGAAACACCCTACTTATTAGCAGTCACTTCCCATTTCTCCCCAGCGCCCGTCCCCTAGCCCAAGGCAGCCTCTCATCTACTTCCTGTGTCCATAGATTTGTCTACCCTGGACACTGCTTGTGGCTGGAATCCCACAGTATGTGGCATTTTGTGACTGGCTTCTTCCACTTCAAAATATTTTCAAGGTTCCTCCATGCCGTGGCTTGTACCAGTGCTTCACATCTTTCTACTGGGGAATGGTGCCCCACTGTGTGAACGTGCTGCCTGTAAGTCATCTGCTCATCATGGAAGGCCGTTGGGATTGTTTCCTCTTTCTGGCTCTCAGGAATAATGCTGCTGTGAACATTTATGCCACGTTTCGTGGGGGCATATATGTTCAATTCTTTCGGGGATATAGGACTGGAATTTTGGGGTCCTATGGTAACGCTGTTTAACCTTTTCAGGAAATTTTCCACTAATAATTTTGAAGGCCTCCTATACGTCAGGCCAGGGTTAGGTGCTGGGAATTTTGAACAAATCTGGTGAAAAAATCTGGACAAATTCTGGTGAACAAAACAGATCAGGTCCCTTATCCTTGTGAACAAGGAAGATGAGGGTTCTAATAAATAAGGAACCCACGTTCTTCCACACGCTAACAAGGAAGACAGGCAGTAAGCAAGTCAAAGGGAGTAAGCGCGGTCACGGCACATGGATGGGGCGGTCAGGGAAGACCCCGGATAGTGAGGAGGAGCCAGTCATGCAAGAATCGGGGTGCAGTGCTCAAAGTAGAAGGAAGAGCTCAGCGAGTTTGAGGAGGACAAAAGTGATCAACATCGTGTAAGTGGAGTCAACAAGAAGAGTGGTCCCAGAGCCCTGTGGGCCACAGTCAGGAGTCCGAACTGTATTCTAAGTGCAAGGAAAAGCCATGTGTCCTTTTCAGTAGGTGTAGCAGTGAGGGCCAGGGGGAGGGTAGTGGCAAGCTCTGATTCTTTTGTTAAAAATCAGATTTATTAAAGTTTAATTTACATACAGTAAACTTCAGCTTTTAAAAGTTTGCAGTTTGATGACTCTTGACAAATATTTGCAGTTATGTAGCCATTACTGCAATCGAAAAGTACAATATTTCCAGCTCCCCCCCAATTCACTCATGCTTTTTCCCAATCAATCTTCTGCCCACAGCCCCAGTCCCTGACCACCATGGATTCATTGTTTTGTCCTTTGTGTAGAATGTCATATAACGTATTTATAGCCATAAATATGTTCTCCTTGGTGTGTGGCATCTTTCACTTGGCATAATGCTTTTGAGATTAACCCATGTTGGCATATAGCAATAGTTTGTTCCTTTTTTATTGCTGGTGGTGTTCCATTGCATGGATATGCCACAGTTTTTTGTCCTTTTACCAGTTGATTGACATTTGAGTTATTTCCAGTTTGGGGCTATTACGAAGAAAGCTTCTGTGAATATTCACGTACATCCTTGTGTGGAAGTATGTTTCATTTCTCTTGGGTAAATACTTAGGAGTGGAGTTTCTGGGTCATATGGTAAGTGTATATTTCACTTTATAAGAAATACTAAACTATTTTCCCAAGTGACCATACCATTTTGCATACCAACCAGCAATGTACGAGAGTCCTGCTTACTCTATATCCTCACCATCTCTCGGTATTATCACTCTTTTTAAATTTTAGCTATTCTAGTGGGTGTGTAGTGGTATTTCAACTTGCATTTCTCTAACATCTAATGATATTGAGCATCTCTTTATGTGCTTATGGGCCATTTTCATATTTTCTTTGGTGAAGTATGTTGAAATCTTTTGCTGTCCTCCTCCCCTTTTTTGGAGTGGTTTGCCTCTTTATTATTGAACTGTAAAAGTTCTTTATATATTCTGGATACCTTTTGAACATTCTGAATGTATGTTTTGCAAATATTTTCTCCCAATCTGTGGCTTGTCTTTCATTTTCTTAACAGTGTCTTTTAAAGAACGGAAGTTTTTATTCTTGATGAAATTCAATATATCAATTTTTTCCTTTATGGTTTGTGTTTCTCATGACTTATCTAAAAATCTTTGCCTAACTCAAGGGATTTTCCTATTTTCCTCTATAATTTTTATAGTTTCAGCTTTTACGTTTAGATCTATGATCCATTTCAAATTAATGTTTATATATGGTATGAGCTAAGGGTCAAGATCTATTTTTTTTCCATCATGGATATCTAATTGTTCCAGTGCCATTTGTTGAAAAGACTACCTTTTCCCCATTGAATTACCTTAGGACCTTTGTCAAATGTCAATTAGTTATATATATGTAGGTCTATTTCTGTATTCTCTATTCTGTTCCATTGATCTACTTGTGTGCCAATATTACACTATCTTAATTATTGTGGCTTTATTGTAAGTTTGAAATCAGTTAGTGTGTAAGTCCCTAGGTTTTTTTCTTATTTTTCAAAAATTTTTTTACTATTCTAGGTCCTTTGCATTTTAACATGAATTTTAGAATCAGGTTTTTAATGTCTACCAAAAAAAGCCAGCTAGGATTTTGATTAGGATTGCAATGAATCTGTAGATCAATTTGGGGAGAAATTGATCTTAACAATATTGAGTCTTTTGATCCATGGACATAGTATATTGCTCCATTTCTTTAAGTCTTCTTTAATTTCTCCCAGCAATATTTTATGGTTTTCAGTGCAGAGCTCTTGCATATATTTTGTTAAATTTATCCCTAAGAATTTTGTTTGTCAATGTGATTGCAAGTGATATTTTTAAAAATTTCTATTTCCAATTGTTTATTGCTAGAAATGCAATTGATTTTTGCATACTGACTTTTGATACTGTGGCCTTGCTAATATCACTTACTAGATTTTTTTTGTCTGTTCCTTAGGGTTTTTTAAAATGTTGATGTCAGTAAAACAGTCAGTAAAAACAGTTTTACCTTTTCCTTTGCAATATGTATGCCCTTTATTTATTTTTCTTACTTTATTTTTCCAGTTCAGTGTTGAATCGAAGTGTCCTGGTTTCTTGCTAGGGGTTCCAATACAACGTTGAATAAAAATGGTGAGAACAGACATCTTTGCCTTATTTCTGATCTTTGGAATGAAGTGTTCAGTCTTTCACCATGAAGGAAGGTGTTAGCTGCAGATTATTTATAGATGCCCCTTATCAAGTTGAGGATATTCTTAGTTTTCTAAAGGTTTTTAATTATAAATAGAAGTTAAAATAGTCAAATGCTTTTTCTGCACCTGTTGAGATGATCATATGGTTTCTTTTGTATTATGTTGATATGGTAAGTTACATTGATGGCACGATCTGATTTATGTTTTTAAAAGATCACTCTTAGCAAAGAATTAGAGAAAGGCAGGAAGATCAGTTTGGAGGTTACTGTCTTGTCTAGATGAGGGACAAAGTCACTTGGAACAGGCTGGCAGCCATGGATCTCTTTTAGAAATAGACCTGACTTGCTGAAAGATCTCAGCGGGGAATGATCACTTCAAAAAGTTTTACTTGGTTAACTGAGTGGATAGAAGTGCCATTTCAGCCTCATGTAACAGAGGCTGTCAGCTAGGGCTAGAGGCCCTGGTGGAGAGAGCACTGCAGGGCTTGGGACATTCTTCCGCATACCGAGCCCCTTCACCATCAGCACTGATTTAGAGGCCGTGTCCCAGAATTTTGAGTAGAGTGGAGTAGGGCCTGACAAGGACTGTGCCAGTCCCCAGCAATGGTGTATAAAGCAGGGAGCTGTGTACCAGCCTCTGACCCCCAAATAGGCCCCATCTGGAGGAGGCACACACCTGGAAATGGTCTCCACTGAGAAGAGAGAGAGCAAGGGACTCCTGGGACAGCACCTGGCTCTGTCCACAGAGATCTTTCCGCTCCTCTAGTGAGGGGTCACAGAGGCTGGAGAAGGGCAAGGCCAGGACAGAGGTGGGACAGAGCAGGGATATCATTGACTGATCCAGGCCTAGTGAGCACAGCCGGATGGAATCAGCCTTAGGAGCTCAGGCAGTCAGAGGGAGAAAGAACAAGAGAGCAGCAAAGGAAAGAACGAGGGAGAGAGAAAAATATACTTTATCATCCATAGGAACAACAATAGCAACTCAGACCAGCCCCAGGAGCTCAGGGGTATGTGAATTACTCGGTCCACATATAACGAACTCACCCTAGGAGAGAATCAGAGTGCCACAGAGGACTTTAGATTAACTAGAGCAATGGTTCTCAGTCCTGGCCTCATAGCAAAAGCACCACCTGGGAAGCTGATATCTGGGCTTTACCTCCACTAATTATCTGGAGGGGAGGCCTGAGCATTTCTATTTTTTAAGAGTCTCCTTGGTAATTCCAATTAGCAGCCAGCCTGAGAACCCCTGTTCTGACTTCTTCATCTTACAGAAGAGGAAGCTGAAAAGCAGTGTTGGGCAGAGACCAGAACTAGGGTAACTGACTGTCCTGGTTGGCCCAGGACTGAGGGGGGGTTCCCGGGATGCAGAACTTTCAGGTTTAAAACCAGAAAAGCCCCAGAATATGGGACTTTAAATCTGGGAAAGTCCTGAGAAAACCAGGACAAGCTGATCTTCCTAACTGAAGCTCTCATCTCCCAATTTTCAGTGGCTTTTCCACTTGAAATGATAGAAGAGGTGATCGGTGAATCCTGGATTGGGTATCCTGCTATTTGACCAAACCCAGAATATGGTAGAGCTTGTGTTTCTGACTGCCCCTCAGGTCATGACATCCCCCAAATCCAAACACAAAAAGGTCAGTCAGTCATCGAGTCTCCCAGGGGACAGAACTCAGTGGGGAAGCAGGTGATCTCAGTGGACAACACAGCTGGATTTGCTCGGACATCTGTTTCCATGTTGGTTTCCTGCCTCTGTGGGGTGAAAGAAGAGCTTCTTTCCTGGCTACACCTGCTGTGACATGCTTTCATGTCACTATGTACCTCTCCTCTGTAGCACTTAAGACAGCAATAATTTTATATTTATGTGATGATTTGATGTCTGTCAAAATTTTAAATCTAATGGGGACAGGGGCCCTGTCTGTTTCAGTTCATTATTGCATCTCAACACCTAGCACAGCAGGTGACACGTAGTAGGTGCTCAACAAATGAATGAATAAATGAATGAAAAAATAATGAATATCAGTACCTATTATTGTGCCCAGGGAATAATACTGCCTTGTATCCTTCTGTCACCTGGAGATTTCAACCAGTGGGAGATGAGTGTTAATTCTGTGTTTGGGGGGCCCACACTGTTACGACAGATGTGATCCATATTCATCTGAAATGATAATGAGGGTGGTGATGGCCTGGCTATGAGGCCTCTCGGAGCTGCTGACTACCCTCATGTTCAGTCCCATGCCCCTCCCTGCCTCAGTGACCTTTGACTTCTTGATGAATATCTGTGACTTCAGAGCTTGCCAGGCAGGGCTTGTCTCACATTCCTGCTATCTCCTTGCAGGTGGCCCACGGATGTAGCATCATCATCACGTCTTCCCTGAGCACTACCATGTTCCCGGTCTTGTGCTCAATGCTGGGGAGGGAGGGAGGCCGGGTGAAGATGGCAGTGATGGAGGAGATATGACCTGGCATATTTAATCATTCCGCTGGGTGAGGAGACAAGATAAATGCTTAGAAAAAGATCACCAAACTATAGGGCAGTTTGTAATAAATGCCAGAAATGTGGCACGCCTGATAAGTGGTGCCCAGTGTCAGAGGAGGGAGAGGATGAGACAGAAGCGTGGCCTGGCTGAGCAGGAGGTGCGTGGGGGAAGGTCCTCCATTGCGTCCTCCACGTCCCCCATTTTCCACACTCAAACACCAACCTTCGGCCCTCACTCCCGTCCTCCCACTACAGTGCCCACACTCAAAAGGGAACAGGACAAAGTCTCTTTGAGGAAATGCTTGCACTGTCCCTCTGAAACAGGTGCAATGCCTCGCGCCTTGCAGTAACTCATTCATCATTGATGAATGTAGAATGAATAAATGAAATAATAAATGAATGAGTCAAGAGACTACCCCCAACTGCACCCATCACCCTGAGAACAGCTCAGCTATAATGAAGCGATACAGTGCTCCTGGCTCTCACTCACCCGGTGATTGTAATGAAGAACACCCAACTGATGACGTCATCCTGCTGAGTCATTTCCTGGGAAGTGGCTTGGAGAACAAATTCCCTTTTTGCGCGCTTAGCCTTCCAGTACTTGGCTTAGGGCGCCACCTGCTGACACCCCTCGGAAAGGCTCTTGGGCTCATGGACTCTCCTCCTGCTGGGCAGCCTCAGACTCCTCCTGGCTGGGAACCTCCAGAAAGCAGGACCCCAAGGTCCCAGCTCCCCAGCACAGCAAAATCAACCCTCTTTCAAGTCCCCTTCCCCTATGACTATATTCCCATGGCGTGGTCTTGGCCCTGAGCTTCCTCTTGAAGAAAACAGTCACCTTTTTTGTCAGCTTCTTAGATGTCCCTAAGGCATCCAGCTGTCCGGAGTTAAGTTACTTTGTGCTTCCCAGCCCCTGTATGCGGGGAACCAGGGTCACTCTCCAAACCTCAAGGATTCTGGAGGGGGACTTCTGTTGGCCAGCGTTCCCTCCAGATCTGCATCCTTTGCTGCTCCTTTTCTGCAACATGGACAACGTGCCAGCCTCTTCCCTCTCAGTGCTCCACCAGCCAAAGCCTATGCCTGTAGCACCCTTTCCTGAAGGTCTAGAGTCAGAAGGGTGGACTCAAGTGTGGGGGAGCTATGTTGGGAAATAAAGCTCAGCGTTTCATCCTGTGCAAGAGACGGGGGTGGGGCTGGGGGCTCGGGTCAACACGATGCCATTGGCAGACCTACCCTTAGAGTGGGAAGACTGGCTCCAAGACAGCTGGGGTCAGCTCTGGACACAAGAGCACTGGTGTGCAGACAGACAAGAGCCCTGCTGTCAAGAAGCTTACAGTCTAGTGGGAATGGGAGATGGGCAACAGACAACCAGACAGTAAATGAATGGATGGTTCCTCTAGTAATAAGCATTATAAAGAAGAGAAAATGGAATAAAATGATAGGGAGCAGCTGGTGGAAAAGAAGGAAGGCACCTCTAACAAATGAGGCCGGATCTAAGAAGGGGACATGAGCCAGCACCTGAATGGTGACAAGGAGACAGAGAGAGGGAGGAGAAGAGTGAACCCTGAGGAAGGAAGATGGGGGACGGACCCTGGAAAATGACTCTTCGCCTTTGAGGTGAAGCACCAACCAGAGACCACGACAGCGGGGTAACCAATGTGACTTTGAAGACAGGAAGATCAACTTGCACGTTCAATCACGTGTGCAGCTAGCTGGCGAGCATGTTATCTTGATGATTGAACCTCACTCTGGGTTTGTTTCTCAGCTTGTCAAGCCCAACACCTTGATTTTGTGAATTCTCTGAGATGATAAGGTTCCGAAGAAAAGATTCTCATCAAGCAAAAAAGTGTAAGAAACTGACTTTTAGTTTCTTTTAAAACCAAAAAACCAGAACAAGCAAGAATTCTCCCCATTATTTATAGTGCAGTTTACCTTAGAAAAACCAAAGGAAAAAGCAAATTAAAAAAACCCACCTGAAGCCATTCAAAGCCCTCCTTCTCTGGCAGGTGGGGAGGAGGACACTGGGCAGGGAACCCTGGGCCCAGGCGGTCACCTGCAACTTGCCACCACTTTTGGCACCACCTGTCCAGAGCTGCTGGGGAAGAGAAAGCACAGAAAACCTCCTAGAAAGATTCAGACCTGGAGATGGTCTGAGGTCCACAGGGACAAAGCCTAAGGGAGAGAGCCCAGGAATAAGGCCAGGGAATTTTCCAAAGCTACGCTTATTTATTTGCCACAAGAAACCCCAGGGTCACACAGTCCAGAATTTTCTTGTTAGCAGAGTAATAAATTCTCTCCCCAGAAACAAACCCTCAGGAAGCCAATTGCACATCCGATTGGGAGCGAATCCTCCCAACGAAGCTGAGTGAACTTTACAGGCTCTTCAGCCTTCAAGAATACCTTCCTCATCCCAGAAGTGGCCAAGCTGGACCCTTCTAGAAAGATTCTAGCCCTGAATGCACTCAACCTCCAAGCTGTGCCTCTCCGTCCCGGGGAGACCTGTACTGCGCACTGCCCGACCTGCCTCCTCGCTGACGCTTTTTCTCCTGTCGGCATGCAGACCAGGCTGTGGTTGAATCTGCCCGTAGCCGTTAGTCAGCTAGTCTCTTGATTTGACCTGGGATGTGGGATTTTCTAGTTTAGCTCCCTCGTTTCCCTTGTTTCTTGGAACTACTAATTCATGGGCTCCTGTCGGCTTTACTCTGGCCCTGTGCCAGATCACCTGTCACTTTCTGCACTGCGTGGGGACTACCCGAGCATGCATATTGCCTTCCCCACCAAGCCTAGCGCTGGCAAGTCGGACTGAGTCCTGGCTGCACCACATGCCGGCTGTGTAACCCGGGGCAATGGACCGAACCTCTCCAAGTTTCAGTTCCCTCATCTGTGAACCAGGACTACTAACTACAGTCGCATGGGGTCGGTGTGAGGTTGAATGAGGTCCTGCGTACACAGTCCTTCCCACATGACAGGTGCCGGGCACACGGCGGCCAACCAGGGAAGCAATGCAAACTCCCTGTCTGCTACTCGTTTTATATGCCTGTCTAACCTGTGCAGATTTGAGACTTTATGAGCACAGAAAGGAAAGCAATGTGGCGAGATGGGGTCACCGGCCTGATGCCGACCCTGCCTCCACACCTTATGACTGTGGGACCCTGGCAGGTTACTTAATCACTCGATTTCCTCATCAAAAAGCAGGGCAGACGGCACCGCCTGCCTTCTAGGCCAGCACTGCCTAACAGAAATATAACACGAGCCACAGATGCAAGCCACCTATGTGATTTAAAAAATTTTGATACCCATATTACAAAGCGTAAAAAGGAAAACAAATTCAATGAGTCTTAATAATATCTTTTATTTAACTCCAAATATCCAAAATGTTATCATTTCATTTTGACATGTAATCAATTAAAAATGAAGGGAATATTTCGTATATATTTTTACAAATATGCAAAGTCTTAGAAAGACAGCATGTATTTGGCACACACAGTGCATCTCAGTTCAAACCAGTCAGCTCTCAGGTGCTCGGTGGCCACAGGTGAGGAACAGCTGCCACGGAGGGCAGTGGAGCACCAGGATGTTGGGAAAGTCAAATGAGCTCATGGAGATCAATTCGTTGGTCCCAAGTAGGTAGGTGGAGAATGTCGGCATCATTACTTCACCACTTGAGATGGACAGAACCCAGGTGACACTCAGAATAGTTACGTGAAAAGGATTTTTTTAGTGCTCCTGTTTTCACATTATGAACATAACACGGAGCACGGTGTCAAGGCTAAGCACACAGCCTCTGAAGTCCAACAGCGTCCGATCCAAGCTCTCGGGTCCAACCTCTGCGGCTTACCAGCTTAGTAGCCCGGGCAAATTACTGAACATCTCTGTGCCTCACTGTACTGATCTGCAAAAGGGGTCAAAATAGTACATACATTACAGAGTGGTCGTAAGGATGAAATGAGTTAATTCTGCAAAGTGCTTAGAACAGTGTCCGACACATAGTAAGTGCACAATAAATGTTAGATATTATCGTTCTATATTTGTTAAAGAAAATTTGAAAATACAGAAAAGTTGGAGGAAACATTAATCAATTAACCCCACAGTCTTTTCTACCCAGAACAACCACAGTTGACATTTTCCTCCAGTGGTTTCTTGATAAAACATGGGTCCCCACCTATTTCCTCTCTTGATAAGCTATAGAGTGCCTCTCCCTCCCTCCTCCACTCCCCACCCCTTTTTCTGCCTTTGCCATCTCTGGCCCCAGAGCATGACCCAGAAGCCAGGTGAAGGTCAAAGAACATTCCTATGAATTTGAAAAAAAAGCAAACAAATGGACTTGTTCTTCAAACTCAGCAACACTCTTCTCATCTGTTGTCTAGTGGCAATGTCATTTGTACATCATATGACATCTCGGCTCTGACAAATGTCAACTGAGATGGGACTGTTGATTTGGTCACAGCACAGAGTAGCTCTGTGGGTCAGGATGTGACACCCTCACATGTGATAGGCCCAGGGCCCTTTCTCAGTCATGCTGGACAGTCCCCGTATGTCTTGTTGACCCAAATCTGAGCAGGGAACGCCTGTCGCTGACTACAAGCCCTTCTGCTGGGCCTATAGCTCCTATCTTGGGCCCTCCCTGCTAACGCAGTGGTTCTCAAATTTCAGGGTGTGCTTATGAGAATTAGTGGGTGAAATTGTTAAAATGCAGATTCTGGGTTCGACTCAGAAAACATTCAATAGCTCTGGGAACACCCAGGAACGTGCGTTTTTATATATGCTGCAGGGCACTCCCATGCAGGTGGTCTCAAGCCCACTCTTTGAGAAACCCGGTATTGTAAGGGCTATAATTCTCTTTGTACCTCACTGGCATCTGCAAACACAAAGACCAAGGTGGAGATAGTGACGGCGGTAGCACCAGGGCAACATAGGAGAGAGCTCCATCTCCCCTTCCTGAATGTTTGACCCACAGTCCTCGCCTTTGAAGCTCAGCCTCTGCTTTCAACCCTAGCACAGACGGCACCAATCACTGCTTTTGAAAATGGTGTGACTTCCACGCCACATGACACCATGGTATGGAACATTCCAATGATAATGGAAGGAAATATTATGTCTGGAGTCAAATCTTGACTTTCGGCTTATTAGCTGTGTGGCTTTGGGCAAGTTTCTTCTCTCTTTGAGTCTCAATTTACGCACCTGTCAAAATAGAGATCACGAAGCCAACTTCTTGTGACTGCTATGGCTATTAAATAAGATAGTGCATGTGAACGAACACAGTAGTGTTTCCTGCAGAGTAGACAGTAGATACTCATTGATTCAACAATTATCTATTGGGCACCAGCGTGTGCCAGGCTCTGTGCTAGCTTTTGGGGTGCAAAGATGATGTGGAGGTGCTGTCTATCTGTAAAGTGTTTTCTGTGTGCTATACGAGGCAGGCGACGTCTCCACTATGAGACAGACGGAAATCCAAGGAGGCAGGGCTGGCTTCCCAGGAATATGGCTTTCCTTTTCCCCACATGATAAATTGCTACCCACCCAGGAATTGGGGTGTGGTCCAGTGAGACCCAGCTGTCCCCTCACTGGGGTTGGCCATGGAAAGGGCAGGGTCATATCCCTCAGCTAGCTGTCCCAAGTAAAGTTGCTCTTCCTCAAAACTCAAACCCACTAAATGAGCTGTGGGGTGAGGCCCTGGTCAGGCCTTTAATGCACATCAAAGACCTTTAACATGACCTTTAACATGACCCAGTGGTTCAGGTTCTTAAAATTTCCTCTAGGAAATGAATTTTTTTTTTTTGAGACACAGTCCCACTCTGTCACCTCGCTAAAATGCAGTGGCCTCATCACAGCTCACTGCGACCTCTAACTCCGGGGCTCAAGCAATCCTCCCACCTCAACCTTCTGAGTAGTTGGGACTACAGGTACACACACCACCATGCCTGGCTAATTTTTTTCTATTTTTAGGAGAGAATGGGGTCTCACTCTTGCTCAGACTGGTCTCGAATTCCTGACCTTAAGTGACCCTCGTTCCTTGGCCTTCCAAAGTGCTAAGATTATAGGTGTGAGCCACCACGCCCAGCCAGGAAATGACTTAAAAAGAGGAAAACTTCATACACAGAATGATATGTTAAAAATCTGTTTAAAAATGCATGTCCTTCAACCTAGTAATTGCACTTCTAGGAGTCCATCCTAAGAAAATAATCATCAAGCCACACAAAAGTTACATTGCACCAGGATGTTCATTAGTGTTTTAAGAATTTTTAGTCTAAACAAGAGATGAATTGGCTAGGTAGATTATGGTATTTCTAGAAATAATATTCAAAATGTTAAAAAAAAAAAAACCAGTACAAATAAGGGTTCTGAAGGTCCCTGCTGTGCCAGGTGTTGCCTTTTAGTTGCCAGATTATAGAAAGGCTGGGGGGCGGGGGACGTGTTCAGAGCAGCCTCAGTGGAGGACAGGCCGGATGCTGCACCCATGGTTACGCTCTTATTTACTAAGCTAAAAACCCAGATAAGACTCAGTGGAGAATTATGCGGACATTCAAAATTTTTGTGGCTTAAATGTATATACATTTTTCAAGACTCACCAAATTATACACTTAGGATCTGTGGATTTTATTGTATATAATTATATCACAATTTTAAAAATTACTGTGATACAGAGTAGTGATTAGAAGCCTATAGTCTGAACTCAAATGAATCTGGGTTGGAAATACAAGCCCCACTAATTCCCAGGAAAGTTGTTTAACCTTTCTAAGCCTCAACTTCCTGTCTGTTAAATAAGGATAATGATCTACCTTAAAGTATTAATGTGAGGATTAAGTAAAATAATTAATGAAAATATATTAATACAATGTTTAACTCTTAGTTTTCAATAAATATTACCCACCTTTGCTAATATAGAAAAATACGTATGATATAAATATTATATAAAAGCCAAATACAAAATTATATCTGTGGTATGATTAAAGCTATATTTTTTTTAAAAAACTCTTTCTATATATAAAACAAAGACAGGCAGAAAATACATCAATATACTGGCAACAGTGTATGCCTATAGTCCCAGATCCTCTGGAGGCTAACGCAGGAGGATGACTTGAATCCAGGAGTTCAGGTCTAGCCTGGGCAGCATAGTGAGACCCTACCCCTAAAAAAATGCTAGCAGCATTTTTGGGGGACTATGGGTAATTTATTATTCCTTCTTTGTAAAACCTCCATACCTCCAAATGCTCTTTGTAATGAAAAAAAATTTTATTCTAACTATAAGAAATTATTGCAAAATCCCATTGTGTGGGAGATAGAAGTGTCTCCAAATGCTAAGATTTATTGATATTACCTGTCTCTAGGGTACTAGAAGGGGATGAACCTTCAAAATGGGAGCATCAGGGAGCCAGCTGTAGGGAGCCAGAACATACAAAATCCAAGGAATGGAGAACACAGAAAAATCTGACATTGAACACAAGAAATAATGGTGAGTGATTGAGCCACCAAGCAAAATTCCTAAGAATCTCAGCAAACCCCAAGCAGGATAAGTGCAAAGAGAACCATACCCAGGCATGCCGTAGTAAAACTGCTGCAGACAAAGACAAGTACAAAATCTTGAAAGAAACCAGGAAAAAGAGACACATAATCTTAAAAGGAACAAGAATAAGACTCATGGCTGAATTTTTGTTATGGGCTGAGCTGTGTTCCCACTCCCCCAACCCCTGCCAAACTTGTATGTTGAAGTCCTAACCCCCAGTACCTGAGAATATCAACTATATTTGGAGATAAAGTCTTTAAAGAGATAATTAAGTTAAAATGAGGTCATCAGAGTGGGCCCTAATCCAATGTGACTGGGGTCCTTATAAAAGAGGAGATTTGGACATGGACGTGTACAGAGGAAAGACCACAGGAAGACACAGAGAGAAGATAGCCACTTACAAGCCTCAGAAGAAACCAACCCTGCCAACACCTTGATCTTCCACTTCTAGCCCCCAAGACTGTGAGTAAATAAATTCTTGTTTAAGCCACTGAATCTATGGTACTTTTTTATGGCAGCCCTAGAAAATAAATACACTTTGTAACAGAAATCACGGGAGCCAGAAGACAATGAAATGATATCTGTAAAGTGCTGATAGAAAATAAGTGCCAACTTAGAATTCTATAATCAGCAAAAATGTGCTCAAAAAATGAAAGTAAGGGCTTCCACTTCTGGCCAAGATGAAGCAACAGGAATTGCATTTACCCTCTCATCTGAAACATCTCCCTCTCAAATGAACAAAATATATGAAATAATGGTTTTCAAGACCTTGAACATCAGACAAAAAAAGACAATGATCCTGAGAGACAGAAAACAAGCAAGGTGAGCCGCATGATTTCCCCAGTGTGCTGCCTTGAGAGAGTCTCCAGGTCACAGCACAGGGGGCTGAACTCAGGCAGAGCCTGAGGAGCTGGTGTGCACAGGAGAGAACACCAGAGAGGAGAGAGCTGCACACAGAGAGAACTGCAGAGGTCTAAAGAGGGTTCCTTTCCAGTATTCAGCAGACTATTGACTAGTGGATTCATAGGAGGAGAAACTATCTGAGGCAAGGCAAAGAAGCTCTGAAAGAGTTAGAGGGAACAGTACCTGGTATGCACACAGAACTGGGAATAGTGCCTGTTCCCACTTTCCAGACTGGAGAAACTCATAATTCACAGGGCATTACGTAGAGTACTCAGGATGGTCTTGCCTTAGTAGAGGAAAATAATCATCCCTAGACTAAACACTAATTCAAATTCACCTAACAAATTGCAAAAGCAAAATGCAAAAGAATCAAATTGTTTTCAAGTAACTTAGCTGTATCCCAGAACATAGCTCAAGTATAATTACATGAATACAAAAATATTCAACAAGGTAAAATTCACAATATCTAGCATATAACGAAAGATTACCAGGCATACAAAGAAAGATGAAAACATGACCCATAATGACAAAATAATCGACCAATTGAAACCGACCCAGAACTGACACAGATATTAGAATTAGCAGAGAAGGGTATCAAAACAGTTATTATAATTGTATTTCATATATTCAAAAAGATAAATAAAGACATGGAAGGTATATTTTTAAAAATATTATTCTAATTTCTAGATGAAAATACACCAAATGGGATTAACAGCAGAGTAGACACTGCAGAAAAAAAGATTAGTGAACTTGAAGGCTTAGGAATAGAAACTGCCCAGTAGTTCTGAAAATGAAACACAGAGAAAAAAATAGCAAATAGAAAAACAGAAGAAGAAGGAGAAGAGGAAGAAGAAGAAGAAGAAGAGGAGGAGGAGGAAGAGGAAGAAGAAGAAGAGGAAGAAAGAAAAGAACATAAGTGAGCTGTGGGTTAATTTCCAACAGTCTAATATTAAATTCCCTGAAAGAGTCCCTGAAGGAGACGAGAGAGGGAAGCAGAAAAACACTGAAAGAAAAAATAATGGCCAAAAAGTTTCAAGCTTAATAAAAATTATAAACCACAGGTCAAAGAAACCAACCAGCCAACCAACCTAACAAACAATAAAAGAAAACAAAACAAAAATCCAAGCACAAGAAATATGCAGAAAACTACACTGAGGCACATTGCAGTCAAATTGCTTGAAACCAATGTTAAAAAGAAAATCTTAAAATCAGCCAGAGAAGGACATGTTACATACAGAAGAAGGATTAAGGTAAGAATTTCTCATCATAAACAATGGAAGCCAGAATACTGTGGAGCAATCTTTTTTTTTTTTAATATCCCACAAAGCTGTTTGATATTTGCTTGAATGCAGTTTATATAGAAAAGATTAGGATTGTTTGCTTTGGGTGCCGCTGATAAATCTCACAGAAGCACTGAACTACAAAGGGGTGTCAATCAGGAGACAACAGAAATGGAAATCACGAGCCCAATTTTAGGACTATTCTTAAAGATTGGTCTCTGGTGAAATTAGGCCACTCTTAAAAATCACTCAATGTGTTGGGACTACTGTGTGAAAACAGCTGACATTTTAGGAGGGCATTTCATGTTCTGGTCTGTTAGAACATTTAAATACTTGCAAATAAAAAATATTTAGCTTTGAAGTTTTCAATACTGGAAAACTTTCAAGTCCAGGGTTTATAGCCAGGAAGGGCTGCTCCGTGTTCCTAAAATTGGACTCTGTTTCCCGCAAGGCAAATCTTCAGCTTTGGCTTCCATTTCTTCCACATCAGCGTCTCCATCCACTTCTGCATTTTCTCTTCCCAGACTCTCCAGCTGCCTCGCAAGTGCAGTCTCATCTGTATCTGTGATCTCCTTGGCCTCGTTGGAACATTGCACACACCCCTCTATTCCTCAATCTTTTCAGCCATAGCTGAAAAAGCTTGATTGAGGATGGAAAGGCCTTCTGTTCTCTCCAGGGTTGTCGTCATCACATGCCGAGGAGGAGCTATGAGATTAACCCTGATGGGCATGGTTTCCATAGAACAATTCAGACCTGCTCTCAGGGCTTCTTTTACAGCATCAATGTCTTCGTAACCATAAGAAGCCACTTCAATATCTGCTCAGATTTTGACGGCCTGTGGGGTCAAATGCCTATTAACATTGTTAATGAGTACTCTTGGTTCACCTTCATTCAAATCTAAACTATCCAAGATAGATGGGTCTGAGACTGCATGCTTCAATGCCCTGTAGGCACCATATCCCAGTCTCTTGTCCTTGTCATCAAAGACCCAGGCGGTCCTCCGGAATAGCCTTTCCAGTTGCTCGTCTCTGGTGTAGTCTAACACCTCAGCAACATGACAAAAGAATGCTATAAACAGTTTTGGATTTTGTGAATTTGTCTTCGCATTGGATGGCTTCCTCTGGAGAAACTCTTCTTTTTGACAAATCAATATATCCGTTTTCCTTGCCCACCCTAATGACAACCACACAGCCATTCCTGCTAGTCTGGACGGGTTCGTTTATAGAACAGATACGTCCTCTGGACGATTCACTAAGGAGAATCATGCCTTCGATGTTGTCGTATTCCAGCAAGTTGACATAAGCCCCCAATTCAGCAACGGATCTTACATTCACCGCCACTGCATCTTCCACCTCAGGAAATCTGTGTTGATAAAATCTACAGCTGAGACGGGGCATTCTGAGGTTTGTGTGTGAAACACACACAGGGGTCCTGCGCCGCACCCTTCAACCGCTGAGATCAGATTGGATGCACCCGAAGCAGCCACAGTCCTCAGCGTAGCCTCACTCAACGCACCGCGCACGCAGGACCTGCAGGGCAATCTCGAAAGTACTGAAAGGAAAAAACGGTTGATCTAGGATTCTGTGATCTCTCAAAAATAAAGGAGAAATAGGCCGGGCGCGGTGGCTCACACCTGTAATCCTAGCACTCAGGGAGGCCGAGACGGGCGGATCGTTTGAGCTCAGGAGTTCAAGACAAGCCTGAGCAAGAGCGAGTCCCCTTCTCTACCAAAAAAAAAATAGAAAGAAATTAATTGGACAGCTAAAAATATATAGAAAAAAAATTAGCCAGGCATGGTGGCACATGCCTGTAGTCCCAGCTCCTTGGGAGGCTGAGGCAAGAGGATTGCTTGAGCCCAGGAGTTTGAGGTTGCTGTGAGCTAGGCTGACGCCACGGTACTCTAGCCTGAGCAACAGAGCGAGACTCTGTCTCAAAAAATAAATAAATAAATAAATAAATAAAGGAGAAATAAAGATAGTTTTAGGGACGTGAAAGCTGAGAGAATTTTCACCGGCGGAACCACGCTGTAAGAAATATTAAGGGAAATCCTTCAGACAGAAGGAAAAGGATGCCAGATGGAAATCTGGATTGGCACAAAGAAATAAAGAATACTGGAAATGGTAGGAACTATGTGGATTCTTAAAAGTTATTTAAATCTCTTCAAAAGGTAATGGACTATTAAATAAAAACAATTACCATAAATCGGGGAGTGTAGAATATAAGTAAAAGTAACATGCATGACAAAAACAGCACAAAAGCTGGGAGGAGAGAAACAGAGTGTGTTATTGTAAAGTTCTTGTACTATGCATAAAGTGGTGTAACATCACTTGAAGTAGGCTTCGGGAAGTTAAAAATGTATGCCGCAAAACCCAAAATCAACCACTAAAAAATCCCCAATAGCAAAGGAGATTTTAAAATGCTCAATTAATCCAAAGAAGGCAGAAAAAAAGGAAAAGGGTATCACAGAACAGATAAGACAAAGAGAAAATACATCGGCAGATGATACACTCAAACCTAACCACATCAATAATCATTTTAAATGTAAATGGTCCAAATGCCTAAATTAAAAGGCAGAGATTATAAAATTGAAAAAAAATTAGATCCAGCCATATGACGACAACAAGAAATGCATTTTAAATATAAAGATATGTATAGGTTAGGAGTAAAGGAATGGTAAAAGATACACCATGCTAATACTAGTCAAGAGAAAACTGGAGTTGTTATATTGATATCAGACAAAGTAGGTTTCAGAGCAAAGAATATCATCAGAAATGGGGAAGGTCATCTCGTAATGATAAAGGGATCAATTAATCAAGAGGACATATCAATTCTAACGGTTTATGCACCTTCAAAATACAAAAAGTAAAAACCAATAAAAATGCAAGGAGAAACAGACAAATTGACAACTACAGTCAGAGATTTCAACACCTTTCTCTCAATGAGTGGTAGAAAAAGTAAGTAGAAAATCAGTTAAGAATATAATACATTTGAACAGTATTATCCACTGATTTGACCTAATTGACATTTATAGAACATTCTACCTAACAACAGAAGAATACGCCTTCTTTCAAGTGTACGGCGTCAAGAATATTTATCAAGATAGACCATAATCTGGGCCCTAAAATGAGTCTAAATAAATACCAAAGGATTCAAGTCATACACAGTATGTGCTCTAACCATAACAAAATTAAATCAGAAATTAATATCATAAAGATATCTGGAAAATCCCCAAATATCTAGAAACTGAAACTTGAACTTCCAAATAACCCATGATTAAGGATGAAATTGAAAAATAAATTACAAAGTATTTTGAACTGAATTAAAATGAAAATACAACATATCAGAATTTGTGAGATGCTGCTAAGCTGTACTTAAGGAAAAATTCATAGTAGTAAATGCCTATATTAGAAAAGAAATATCAAGTAAATAGGTGCATATTCCACCTTAAGAAACTAAAATAAAAAGAGAAAAACCCCAGAGAAGCACAAAAAGAAAATAACAAAGGTCAAAGTGGAAATTAATGAAACAGAAAATAAAACCAAAAAAAGTCATTTAACGGCAAAAGCTAGTTCTGTGAGAAAATCAACAAAATTGACAAACCTCTAGCTAGAATGATCAGGATAAAAAGAGAAAAGACCCAAATTATCAGCATCAGGAATGAGTGAGGTGACATCACTCAACAGGTTCTACAGATATTAAAAAGATAAAAAGGCAATTATTTTGAACGACTTTATATCAAAAATTTGAAAACTTGGATAAAATGGACTAATTCTCCTTGTAAAATACAAATTACCATGGCTTACTCAAAAAGAAACAGAAAACCTGAACAGCCTTATATTTATTCAATACTTTGAAATTATAGTTAAAAACCTTCCCACAAAGAAATCTCTAGGCCCACATGGCTTCTTTGGTGAATTTTACTAAATATTTAAAGAAGAAATAATGTGAATTCCACACAAATTCTTCCAAAAAATTGAAGAGAAGGAAATACTTCCTAATTCATTTTACAAGTCCAGCGTTACTGTGATACTAAAACCAAAGACATTCACAGGAGGAGAACTAACGTCCCAAATCTCTTATGAACATAGATGCCCAAATTTTAACAACATTGAATCCAGCAATAAATATATTAAAAGGATATGACATCATGTGAAGTTTGTCCCAGGGCTTCAGGGCTGAATTAACAAGTGAAAATATCTCAGTGTAATTCATCACATTAGCAAATTAAAAAAGGAAAACTATATGATCATCGCAATAGATGTAGAAAAAAGCATTCAACAAAATTTGACATCCTTTCCTTATAAAAACTCTCAGCAAATTCCAAAGGAACTTCTTTTCAATCCAATAAAAAAAAAATCCACGAAAACCATATAGCTATCATTCCTAATGGCAAGAGACTAAAATCTTCCCCCTAAGAGAAGAAACAGGACAGGAGGTTCCCTCTCACCGCTTTTATTCCCCATTTTACTGGAGGTTCCTAGCTGGAACAATCAGGCCAGAAGAAGAAAAAAAAGCATCTAGGTTGGATAGGAAGAAATAAGACTGACTTTATTTTTAGGTAACATGATCATCTGTGTAGAATACCTGATGGAATCTACAAAGAAAAGCTACTATAACATGTAACTGGTAACAGGCTGCAAGATCCAGATATAAAAATCAATTATATTTTATATATTAGCAATAAATAATCAGAAATTGAAATTTATAAAATAATATCATTTATAATAGTATCAAAAAAATCAAACACCAAAATTAACCATATGCTGGTCATAAATCAAGTCTCAATGACTTCCAAAAATTTAAATCATTCATAGAATGTTCTACAGATCAATAAAAAAGAGATCATTGGAAAATCCTCAACTGCCTGGGAAGCAAATAATGTACTTGTAAATGTACTTGTAAATAATGCACTTATACTTGTAATGTACTTGTAAATAACCCACAGGAAATTATAATGAAAATGTAAAATATTTTTAACCAAATTATACACATAACTAAACTTGTGGGATGTGACAGAAACAGTGACCAAAGGGAAACTTACAATCTTCAAGACAGAGAGATGAAGAAAAACTGGAAATCAATGCTCTAAGTTGCCATGTCAAGTTGATTTTAAAAAAGGCAAATCAAACCTAAGGAAAGTAGAAGAAAGGATATGATAAACAGCAAAAGCATATGAATAGAAAACAAAATTTAAAAATTAAAAAAGCCAAAAATTGGCTTTTTAAAAAAGATTAATAAATTTGATAAAAATCTAGCAAGACTGATTAATAAAAAGAAAACATGAATTACTAATCCCAGAAATGAATGAAAAAAAAAAACATTACTACAGACTCTACAGATAATATAAAAAATGAAGTCGTGTTTTGAACTTCATTAAAATAATTAAGCTATATTTTGAACAAAATTTAATGAAGAGAAGAAATAGAAAATTGGAACATTCTGACATCCATCAAAGAAATGGAATCTCTGCCTCCCAGATCTCTGCCGGGTTACTTGGAGTCTCATCCTGTGTGTACGCACAATATAGAAGTCAGTTAAAGATTTAAGAGGAATCTACAAGCAGATCTGGGGCTCCCTAGTCTGTAGCTTTCTTCCTCCTGAGATCTTGCCTTCTCGATTTCCAGCTGCTCTGGAAGCTCCAGATCCTGAGTTCTGTCTGACTCAGTTCTCAGCCCATTAAGACTCACCCTTGCGTGGAACTCTGGTTCCCCATGTGCCACCTTGACCTGGGATGAGCTCTTGGGGACCCAAGTTTGCTCTCTTCCTTTCAAGTAACATAACATGACCCTCTGGATGCTGTCTGCTTTTGCCTGTTCTCTATTGCCCTCGAAATAGTTGGATTTGTTTGCTTGTTTTTGCAGATTACGTATGTTTTTTCGTAAATGATTTCAAACTTCCAGAAGGGTTGCAAGAATAATACAATGAACTCCTGTATGTACTTTACATAGATTTATCAATTGCTAACACTTTTTCACAATTACTTTCCCTTACTGATAGATGACAGAAAGGCAATATAGATGTGCGTGTATGTATGTATATTTCAAATATTTATTTTTTAGAACAGTTTTAGATTTATAAAAAAAATTGAGAACATAGTCCAGAGAGTTCTCATATACCCTATACCCAGGGTATATAAGAACTAACATTAACATCTTACATTAGTATGGTACATTTGGTACAATTAATGAACTAATATTGACACACTATCATTAACTAAAGTCCATACTTTATTAACATTTCCTTAGTTTTTACCTGATGTCCTTTTTCTGTTCCAGGATCCTGTCCAGGGTATTATAATTAGTTGTCATGTCTCCTTATGCTCCTCTTGGCTGTGACAGTTTCTCAGACTTTCCTTGTTTTTGATGACCTTGACAGTGTTAGGATTGGTCAGGTATTGTGCAGAATGATCCTCTACTGGAATTTGTTTGATGTTTTCCTCCTGATCAGACTGGGGTCATGTGTTCTGGGAGGACGGTTACAGAGGTAAACGGTCATTCTCATTACATCATGTGAAGGGTACATGCTATCAACGTGACTTATCACTCTTCATTTTTATCTTGATCATCTGGCTGAGGCAGTGTTTGTCAGGCTTTTCCACTATAAAGTTACTCTTCTCCCACCCCCCGCCCGCTGGGGACTCTTTGGAAGGACGCCACTCTGTACAGCCCACACTCAAGGAATGGGGAGTTTTGCTCCCCCCACCCTGCCGCCCCAGCATTGATGGCAGATTATCTATATAAATTATTTAGAACTCTCATACATGGGAGATTTGTCTCTTCTCCTAGTTGAGGTTTTTAGTGTTTTATTCAGAGTTTGTAACTGTTTTCAGCCAAAGGGTTATTCAGAAATTGCATGTATTAGAATAACCTTGGGCTGATAAGCAGTTACAAACACTTTACACTCGTTGGACACTTACTTGGTACCATACACTGTGCTAAACATCTTTTAGGTATCTTATGTCATTTAATCCTTGCAATAACTTTATGTAGTGTCTACTGTTCTACCCATTTTATGCAGAAAGAAACTGGGACCCAGAGAGTCACTCTACTTGTGAACCTCATTGTATTAATATTCTTGTGTGTGTCTTGCATACCACACTTTAAAAACTGGAGTGAATTTCCTTACGTTGTTTGTCTATGCAGGTTTTGTGTTGCTGGGTGAGCCCTGCTCGGACTTCTTTTCTTCACACATTTCTCAATCTACCTCTGAGGTTGCCCCCCATCCCTTCCCTGCTGGGCTTGGTTGTGTAGCAACTGGGCACTCACTTGAGCTTGCTCCAGAGCCCACCCAGAACTCAGCTGTGTGACTTACCACGGTGCCTACACACACAGACACAGACCGTGGCCACCGTAACAGTCCAACACCTCCACTAACACATGAAGCGCTCGGCCACCCAAGGGCAAAACAACACCTCACGCCCATGAGGACCTGAGATCTAGAAACCTGTTTCACACTCTGAGCAAAATCCCCCACCCAGATGTTAAAAGGTGAGAGGGCAGGGAGGAGGTTGAAGGCTCAAAAGCCACTGGGGTTGGAAAAGAAACCAAACAAGACAACGTCTGGACGTTATGCACCGGCCCCCGTAACAGCCCCTGAGGAGGAACCGTGGGTATGGTGAGGCCTGGCCGGTTCCGAGAAGCAACCACTCGGCGCTCAAGGCTTCACTCTCCTCACCACCCGGCTGGGCCTCGTTCTGGGCACCACAGTGCGGTGAAAACAGGGCTTGGGTGCTGACTCTCGTTTCATTTCTACAGAAGTCCTTGGAGGATGCAGGCAGGGATTTATGTCCTCACTTTACTATAGAAATTGAGGCGTAGGGAGGTAAAGCGATTTGCTAGACATGGACTAGTAAGTTGGCATGTTGTCTGACTCCACCCTGGGCTTTTACGTGGAAAAGGCTTTTTTTTTTTTTTTGATAGAAAAGACTGGAGCCACTCCCACGTAAAAAAATCAGGTAGAAGTACCTGATGATAGTGGCTGATAAACAAAGATGTAGATGAAAATTATTGGTCAAAATAGTACGTACTTCCCAAAGTTGGAGCATTCAGGAAGCTGAGAATGTCCAGTGTTAATCAAAGAGGATTTTCTGTAAACAGGGTCGAATATTCTGCAGAAGGGAGAAGAGAAAGAAGAAAGAAGCCCAGATGGCTCCACACTCCCAGGCCGTGTCCCCTCTCTCCGACTGCCATCTCCTGGAGAGCTGTGCCTGGCATGGGGTCCACCAGGAACCACCTGGTGGCATGTGCCCTGGGAATTCTTCTAGATCAAGCCCTACAGGCCACAGAGCTGGGGTCCAGGAGAGGAAACCAGCAGCCTCCGGGTTCTGCGCCCACTCAGACATGCCTCTGAGCACTGCCAGACCACTGGCCGACCACTCAGCACACAGTGGGTCCACATTAATGTTTGTTGACTGGAGTTAGATGTTAAATGCTTGTTGACTGAGGCACAGAGAGGTGAAGTCATTCTCCCAAGATCACACGGCCAGTAGCAGAAGTGAGATTCAACCCAGGTCGACACACTAGTCAGCATTTAAGCCTTTGTGTTTTCCCCTCCACATACAGCCTCTTGCCTCAAGGACCAGAACATTGTCCTTTTCTCATCCTAATCCCTGTAACTCCAACCACAATGATAGGCTCTTAAGAACTTTGTGTTGACCGAAACTTAGTGGCCTGCTCCCAATGCTGAGCTAGGGGAGTTTCCTTACTGGGCCATATGCCACAGTGGGTGAGAGATTGAGGGATGGGCCCGAGTCAGGAGCAGGGAGGAAGAGGCCCTGGGCCACCCTGAGCCCTGTGCAGCTTGCCAGCTTGCCCTTATGCCCCATTCTGCCATCTGTCCCCTCTACCTGGAACTCTCTCTCCCTTCTCTCTTCACCTGGTTACCCCAACCCAACCCTCAAATTCCAACCCAAATGCTCCCCCTCATGGAAGCTTTCTTGGGCCTTCCTCACCAGGTAGAACCCCAGTCACAGGCTCTCATAGCACTTACTGCAGGGGCAACTTTGCATTTTATCCGGGGGGCTATTTGATTCACATCGTCTCCCCTTCTAAACTAAGCCCACGAGGGCTGTGTGTTGCTCACAGCATACTTCCAGCACCCGGCACGCTGTCTGGTGCTGAGGAAATGCTCAGTGACCCTGCGTCGGAAAAATGAACGATTGGATGAGCACAGAGATGAATGTTGAAACTTGAGCACCCTCTGCGGTAGGATGAAGATGGCTCCAGAAAAGATATTCACACCCTAATCCCTCGAACCTGTGAATGTTACCTTAGATGGAAACGGAGTCTTTGCAGATGTGATTGAATTAAGGATCTCGAGGTGGCGCAATTACCCTGGATTATCAGGGGGAGCCCTAAATGCAATCATATTTAGGCTGTTAAGACATTTTTGTTTTAAGAGGGAGGCAGAGGGAGGTTTTGCACGTGCATACACGCGCGCGCACACACACGCACACGGGAGAAGGCAAGCAAAGGATTCCGGCAGCCACCCAGAGCTGGAAGAGGCAGGGAACAGACTCTCCCCTAGAGCGTCCAGAGGGAATGTGCTTCTGCCAGTACCTTGATTTCAGTTTAGTAGAACTGATTTCAGACCCTCCAGAGCCAGGAGAGAATACATTTCGGTTGTCTCAAGCCGCCCAGTTCGTGATCATTTGTTATAGCAGCCACGGGAAACTAATACACCTTGACCTTCCTCCTCAACCCAATCCCCAGACCTCCTGCCATCGACCTTCTCCACGTCCAGGTGCTTCGGATTTGGGGGACAGGGAAGAATCTAAAAAGGAAAGGAGGGGACCAAGAAGGAGGAGAGGGCAAGAAGGGCTGGAGTACGGGTGCTTAGGAGTGTCATTTTCTTAGCAGCGACAGGAAGAAGAGCCCCATGTCCATGCTTCCTCTCCTCACCCCATGGATATTTTTGAGGGGACCTGTGGGATGGACTGAGAGTTCTCAAGTTCCCTGTCTGTCTGTCTGTCTGTCTGCCAGCCACTAGCCATAGCCAGGTGAGCCCCACTCGCTGGCCCCCAGCCCCACACTGGCCTTGCAGTTCCCAGCTACGCCCCCACCTCGGGGCCTTGCTCTTGCTGTTCCCGCTGCCTGGAATGCTCAGCACCCAGATACCCCCACGGCTCGTCCCGCACTTCCTTCGGGTCCTCGTCCAGATGTCACCTGCTGGGGGAGGCCTTCCCTGCTGCCCACCCTTCTTAAAATGGCAACACCCCCCTCTTTCCCTACACCCCTTCCTTACTTTATTTTCTGTAGCACTTATCACTGTCCGACAGCCTGTCTATTTATTGCATTTACTGATGACTGATGTCCGTCCCCTCCTACTTGAATGAACACTCCATTGGGCAGGAGTTGTGTCTGCTCTGTCTAGAATGAAGCCTGGTATGTGGTAGGCAATCAGTAGCTATCGAACAATAAATGTTCTCCGAGGGCCTTTCTTTGGGGAAAATGGAGGTGCTGGGGTGAGAGCTCTCAGGTGGAAATGATGAGAGAGGATGATAAAATCTTTGCTTCAGAAGTCGTTGGCCCAGCCACATCACCTGCAGGTCCTCAGTGCCAGAGACAAACCCTGTCAGGGAATTTCTTACGGTTTCTAGTCATTTTCATACCACAGACCCCACCCCTGGCTGCCTGGGGCTCTGGGCCTCTCTCTGGAGGAAGCAGCAGCTCCCAAACACCCGCCAGGAAGCCCCATAGCTGGTTTTTCGCGTGTGGCCTCCCAACCGGCCACCGCTGCAATTGTCCCGTCTGCATTTCGCCTGTGGCTGGTGCGGGTGAGGGCTGAGAGGAGGGGGCAACGTGGGGTAGTTAGAGTCAGACAGACCCGGGCTTAAAAAGCTGCACCACTCACTGAGTAACCTCGGGAAAACCATATAACTTCTCTGAGACTCAGTTTCCTCCTCCATGAAATGAGAAGAGAAGACCTACTTCATATAAGATCAGATGACGTAATAGTAACAAATTAACTGAGCGCAATAATACATGTTAGGTTTCCTTCCCCCACCCCCCAAATCTGCCCTTTCTAACTCAACACCGTCTAAAGCAAGCTTAGTATCTTTTCTATTTTTGAACCCAGGTACTTAGCACAGTGCCTGACACCTAAGCGACTCCTCAAGGAATTATTTGCAGATTCGAGTCGTGGACCCAACGGGGAGAAGGACCATGAGGAAGGGGTGGCAATTATAGACTTTGTCATACATTGGAGCCACAGAAGAGCTATGTAACTGACTTATGCTTTAATATGTGGTGACCAGAGTCAGCCTAGGGAAAAAAATTAAGTGGAGGGGAGAAAGAATAGAGTCCACAGTTCAAGAATATGGTGTAAATAGAAACAGGCTGAGCCCAGGAGCTGGAAGAAGAATCTCACTTTGTGGGTGGCCAGAGGACGTCTCCTGGGACCAGTGGATGGGCAAGCACCCAGCAATCACACAGAAACTCTTCATTAATTTCTAAATGTGGACACAAGTGGTGACCACGTATAAGAATTTCATGAGTCTCAGAACATTTATTTACTTCAGCTTTCCACAGCCAGGCTTAGAATTTCTCCAATTTGTAAGACTGAACATGAGTCACCTATTTGATACTTCATGCTGTGCATCAAAGTGTTGATAAAAATTGCATATATTTCTGAACGTTTATTTACTTAAAGAATTCTTGTGGGTTTTGAACACTTATTTACTAATTAAAGTTTTAAGAAATTTAAAAAGTAGAAAAATGACCTCACCCGCCATATCCAAGAACTCTAAAAATGTACAGAAGAAATGCTAATTTCCTTTCATGGGTCCTGGTAATTTTCCACTGGGGTTCCTTTGATGTCCTGAGAAGAGGGGTTGGGGTAGGACAGAGGTGTGGGTTAGTGAAGACAGAAAGGGGGTTGGCTATTGGCTGCCAGAGATACCAGCAGGGTCTCCCCAGAAAGTCACCCAAATGTTGGCTTGTTCAAAAGAATTTGGAAAAAGGAGGTGAGGAGAGCATTGGCTGTCTTGTTCTTATGTCCCAAAAGGTCAGATCACCACAGAATGAACCTAGGGGTGAGGTGTGAACCCACCATTATCTAGAGACAGCTCTTCCTCTCTGACTTTCGTTTTCTTATAAATTATCAGAACCGCCACTCCACCCCAGGGCTGTAGAGCTTCCCTCTTCCATGCCTCCTCCCACGCGCCCATCTTCCGGGCACATGCACGGGCTTGCCATTTGCGTCCCCGGCTGACCTCCAGTTACCGTTTCTTGCATTTGTCATGAATTCTGTGAAAGGGGAAAGAGCGTACTTCCAACATGGCCCGGCCAGGGTGCTGGACCAGAAGCAGGAGGAAGGATGAAGGGAGCTCCCTGCAGTGATTCCAGGATTCCAGGGGAACAGTAAGAGCTCCTGGAGCCTGGAGACAGGGAGAAGAGGTTTTCCATTTTGAGCTGCTCAAGATATGCCTGGCCTGGCAGTGAACAGAAAGGAGACCCAATCTATGGGAACAATGACAACAATAGTACTAATACCCTACGCATGTATAACACCTTAGAGTTTGCAAAACACTTTAGGTCTAAGCTGGTTCTTCTCATGTCACAACAAAGTTATTTATTTATTACAGGTCTAAATCCCCTGAAATTGCATGAGCCTTATAAGACTTACTAATAAGTCTTACTAATTTCTGGATCCTAGCATGCCTAGGCAAGGGTACTTAACAAATGTTTGCTTACATTAGTCCTCTCAACAACCCTGAGAGGTTGGAGGAAGTGGTATTATCCTCCTTTTGCAGCTAAGAAGTCTGAGACCTGGGGAATTCATGACTTGCCCTAAGTCACAGAGGACAACTGACAGACCTGGGGCTGGAAGCCCAGGCTTGGGTCTTCCCGTCGAACACACTTGCTGCTACCAGAGTGTGGGAGGACAGAGAGCTTGAAATCTTTGAAGCGAAGAAACTGTAATTCAAGGGTTTACAAGGCATTTCTGCAAGACAGAGAAGAGACTAGGATTTGTCTTTATGTGGGGAGCCTCCCCCTCTGCTGTGGGAATGTTCTTGGTCATGTCAAGATAAAGGAAACGCATGCCCGTTGATTTTGCAAACATCATGGACGTCTACGATGGGGCCAGGGCAATGCTTCAGACTGGGGTGTTGCAGGTTTCATTCAGCAGTGCTAACTGAGTAGCTCCTTAGCAGAACCTCACCCCTGAGAAAGTAAACGGTTTCCCTGCGTCCGAATTTACACTGTCCCATGCCTGAAAATCATTGTCCCTTATCCAAGTATTTTTCACTGAAGATCAGGAGCCCAAAAAGAGCAGGAGCAGCAGCAGACCTGGTCCCTTCCCCTCTGGGGAGGAATGGCTGAGGGGAGGCCCTGGGTGGGGCTAACACACCACAATCTGGGCCACATAGCTGCTGTCCCATCTGCACTGTTACTTAAGGCTAAGACAGACTTAATGCAACTAGCCCTGTGTGGGCCACTGGAGCCAGACCAGACCTTCAGGATGGGGCTAGAGATTTCCCTTGAAGGATAATGGTGTGCATCTTGAGGCAAAATATTAAAAGAAGAAGAAGTCATCTTTGGGCAGGAAAAGGAAGTTGCCTTTGTCTCCTCTTCTCTATGTGGGCAAGAAAGATGTGCAAAAAGGTTTGGAGATTTCCAAAGGCAGGAAGTTAGCTGGCTTCTTCCCTGCCCCCAACACTGTCATGGAGGGTTTGCAGGATGAGGCTGGACTGGTGGGTTCTGCGAGGCTACTTATCGAAGCAGTTGTAAATGACCATCTCTTTGGTACTTTTGTTATCTGAGAGCCTCCAACAGCATTTTCAAATGTGAGGGTCCTGTGTCACGTCAAGACAAAGTAAGTGCATTTCCACACTTGAAGCAAGCAGCTACAGCCCAGAGGCCACTGTCACGAGACACTCAGAGGTGAGCCGTGAGCCCTCCAGGACAGCTATGGAACTGGAAACCCACGAGCAGATGGACTTCCTGCATTCATTGGTTGGGGGTTCAGATTGTTGTTATTTTAGAATTAAGGGGAAATGACACCCTTAAAAACTGGAGAAGTCAAAGCCATCTGCACTACAGAAGGAAGACACAACTATTTCTTGAAATGACATGGGATATTTCTGTTGATATTCTGTTCTTAACCTCTTGCATCCCAAGTTCACAAAGCAATGACAGTGGACTAGGTCCAAGCCCTTCCTGACAAGATGATTTTGTTAAAAATCACTCTGGTGAAGGGAGGTGTCCCCAGTACAGTGAAAGGTCCCCCTTGTCCAGGGGTGGCACACTGGGGCACAGCCCGGAGAAAGGCCAAACAAGTCCAAGCAATGGGAGAGAGGAGCTAGCTCCTAGCCACTACAAGGTGCTATCTGCTGAACCTTTCTACTGACCACACCCCCTCTCATTTGAGAAGCCTTTATTGGTTGTCAGAGCACGTTTGTGTCGAGCCTTACCACAGCCCAGAGGGAAGGTTACAAAGATTTTAGTATTGCCCTGGGCTAATAGAGATGAAGGGACTGGTCCAAGGGCACACAGCTGGCAGTGGCCAAGCTGGGGCTAGAAGTAGGTCTCCTGCTCCCACCTTGGACACTGACTAGGAACAGTGTCCCAGGAAGATCACAGGATTGAGAAGGCTCTTAGCCCCAGCTCTGCTGATTTGTGGGAAGTAGCAGGGGGTGGTCCTTCACCTGGGAGATCAGTATTTCTCCCCCTTTCCTCTAAACTGATGGGCACAACAAGCTCACAGAATCTTCACAGTTCCACAAGCTTAGCTGCTGTGGCAGGACAGGCAGAGAGCTGAACTTCAGTGCAAAGACCAGGGTTTTTATTCTACCACTAACGAGGCGAGTCACCCTGGCTAGTCACCTTCATGCTCTGAGTTTCCTCTTCTATTTAAAATGCAAATCTACATGTCTGACTCCTGCCCAAAACCTTTCATTGATGTATGTCACCCACCTAGGTAAAGTTCTAGCAATTCCCCATTGGAGCCTGAGCTGCCGTACACAAAGAGGAACATTCCGCAGGGGATTTTGTCCCTTCAGAGCTCTTTGATGCTCAGCCAGGAGGGAGTCGGGCAGACGGTGAAGGGATGAGGACATTAACTAGGTTCTGCAGACAACAGCCAGGGGCTCCGCGGGGGACCGAGCAGGCCCAGCCTGCCCCTTGGTGAGCCCCTCACCTTGCATCTACCACTCGCGCGGACCCACCGACTGCCAAGTTTCCACAGACCACTTCCTTCTTTCTGTCTCCTTCTTGGGGTCAGTTCTCTCTCCCTCCCCATTATGTGTACCTCTGACACAGTGATCACAAGTCTTGGAACTTCCCTAATCACCAGCCCAGGGACAGAAACTGCAAGCTATGCTTCTCACCGCGCTCAAGCACGGACTTCCTACCCATTCGGATGCCTGTCCTGTCCCCTAGTCAGGCCCGTTTTATAAGCATCATCCTGAAGACTGAGATGAAGTAAAGTGAAAATGAGACAATGAACCAGCCAGAGCTCAAAATTTGTCCAGAAAGTTTCCCCGTGGGGAGATGTTCACCCAGCTCTGCCCACAGGTTCCTTGGGGCTCACCACACCCCTCTGCCCTCTACAACACACTCAGCCTGAACCGTTCCTCCTCCCCAGGCCCTCACTGTCTCTCTTTCTCTCTCTCAACTCACTTGACATTTGTCTTTTACAAAACTCTTCCGAGATGGGGAAGGGCATCATTCACATGGTAGTAAAAGCATGAACTCTGGCTGGGCGCAGTGGCTTGTGCCTGTAATCCTAGCATTCTGGGAGGCCGAGGTGAGAGGATCACTTTAGCTCAGGAGTTTGAGGTTGCAGTGAACTACCATGACGCCACTGCATCCTACTGAGGGCGACAGAGCAAGACTCTGTCTCAAAAAAATAAAAAAAGCATGAGCTCCGGAGTCAAACAGACCAAGGCTGAAATCTCAGCTCTGTCACTTACTGACTGAGTGATGTAGGCAAGTGACTTAGTCTCGGACCTCACTTCCCCGTATGTAAAACACTGATAATAATATTCATCTTGCTGGGCAGCTGTAAGGATTAAATATTAAATGAGACAATGTTTGCAGATTAGTCAGGGTACTTAGCCCTAGCTGCTATCACAAAGATTCACGTCTCACTCAATTAACAGGCTGATGCAGACTGGGTGTCTTTCCTGCACAGTTCTCCCCCCAGGAGATGATTCAGGGACCCCACCTCCTGTCATCCCCTTGGAATTGTAGCTAGGCCTGGGAGTGGCCCCTAGCAACTCAACTTTACATTGGCCAAAACCCAGTCGCACATTCCACCTCACTGCAAGGGAGACTGGGAAATACAGCTGCCCCATGTGCCCGGGAAGTGGAAATGGGATTGCTCAGCAGCTGGCCATTCTCTGCGACGTTATGTAAAGTATTTAGCAACTTATGCCTGATAAGTTGGAAGAGCTCAATAAATAGAAGACACTATTATCACTATTATGATTACTTCCTATCATCTGTCCCTATACTGGTGTGGCTACCGGAAATCACAGAGTCACAGGGTGGACTTTTCAGGACACTGAGAATGAATAACTGAATACGGACCAAACCAAACACATGCATTTCTTTTTTTCTTTTAAAGGTGGGGTAATCATACGCCTGGCAGGACTCCTGTCCTGGGTGCTCTCTGCGAGGCAGCAGAGTGCCTTGGAATAGGCTGCATTCAGATGCTGGCTCTGCCCTGAGCGAGGTATTCACCTATGCTGGCCATTGCGGTTTTCTCATCTTAAAACAGGAATTTTAGTTTACCTACTTTATAGAGTTCTTAAAAATGCCATATTCCCTCATCTCCAAGTATACGCTTCTCTCTGCCTGGAATACCCTACCTATTCCCTCTTCACTTAGCGACCTCCTCCTTCTTCCTCAAGTTTCAGCTTAGATGTCACCTTCTCCAGGAAGCCTTTCCTATCCTCTTGCCCAAGTGTGGTGGAGAGCCTGTGCCCTGTGTCCCCACGTTAGCCTGAACTTCCTTCCCAGAGCACTGATCACAGCACATTAGAATCCCTGTTCACTTTCTGTCTCTGGCTAGATTGTTTCTTGGGGGAAGGAATCTTGTTTTGATCACCATTTTGGCCAGCACCAGCAGTGTCTGGCTCATACTGAGTGTGCTCTCAATGTTGCTCATATGAATGAAGAATCCTGATCCTCCTTTAAATGGTAATGGGATAAGACTTTTAAACTCTTATAAGTCAACAAAAAACTAAAAGTAAAAGACAAGTTCAGGAAGAAACTCACAGCTCCTTCCTCCTTAAAAAGGTCAGGCAGAACTAAAAGTCATTTCAGAAGGCAGCCACGCCCCTCGGTCATGCAGGTACTCCTGAGCAATTTGCTATCTTAATTTCTCAGTCGAGCAATAGAGAGTGTAAAAAACATCTTCACACATTAAAAAACCTAGCACTTGTCCTCCCAGCCGATCTGAGGGTGTGGCAACAAGAGCTGTCCCCTGAGGGTGACCCTGCCTGATCATGTGTCCTGATGAGCCTTCAGATATCACTCTCCACTATCCACGCAGCTGGGGAAACTCTGCATTCACTGACTCTCATCAACAGTGAGGCCTTTCTAGTCCCAATGTAGACATCAGACATAGGCTGTGATCCCCCAACCCCCTCCCCCACGCCCCCAGCCAGCCTGGCGCACTCTCAGTCCAGGCCACTGGGCAGAGAGACTTGCACTCTGAAAACATTTACAGAGGGTTTAGAGCTCCCCAAACCACAGGGACGATGCCTCACTAACTCCTTCACCACACATCCAGTGCTAATGTCACGCACACCCAAGTTAGGGCCCCTTTCTCGAAAGCATCAGTGGATTAAGGCCTCAGGTTGACACGAGGCACTGCCAGAGAAACTTCCCAGGAGCAGGGAGAGACTGGTGAGCCTAGGCCTGGCCTGGAAATGCCCGAGCCCCCCTTCTTTGGTCCCTGTGCCCTCTGAGAACAAGGCCAGGGCTTCAGGGACACACACAGTCCCAACCACATATATGCACCTGGAAAAAAAAACTCCTAGACACGTGAACCCAACTCTAGCAGACTCACCACTGCAAATCACATGACTACAAGAGCATGCACACAGGCACACGCGCACACCGAAGCAGGTGTCACCCTCCGATAACAAGTGAGGTGGACAGAGTTTGTCTCCCATGCTCTTACATCTTTGGTGCACCTGGAGATAAGTCTGAGACGAGCCAAGTGACACAGAGGTGTGAGTGACTGAGGATGTGCTAGGATGTGACCCAGTCCTGCAGCTGTACTATCACCCAGCAGAAATAGCTCTCGACATAAGATTTCAGGCAAGGGAGGGGAACCAAAAGGGATTGGGAGACGTCGTGGACACTCTTCTAAAAATGTTAAGCCAGGAAGGGAGTGACCATCACCCCACCTTCCACACCTGCAGGGGCAAGGCTGTCCCTCATCACTTGTGCCCCAACACACACACACACCGGTCCAGGCTGCGAGGACCGCTTTGATGCGAGGACACTGAGAGCCCAGAGGTAAGGGAAGGTAGAGTTGGCCTTAGCCCCGCCTCCGCCCTGGGAAAGTCTTGCGTCTGCCCCTGGAGCCTGTCCGGACTCCAGCTCCCGCACGCGGGCCCAGGAACCGGGCGTCTCCATTTGTCCCAACTGCGTGGATAGTGGAGAGTGGTATCTGAAGGCTCACCAGGACACATGATCAGGCAGGGCCGCCCTCAGGGGACAGTTCTTGTTGCCACACCCTCAGATCGGCTGGGAGGACAAGTGCCAGGTTTTTAATGAGTGAAGATGTTTTTTATACTCTCTATTGCTTGCCTGAGGAATTAAGATAGCGAATTGCTCAGGAGTACCTGTGCATGACCGAGGGGCGTGGCTGCCTTCTGAAATGACTTTAAGTTCTGCCTGACATACTCCGGGGTTGGTTTGACTCACAGACTACACGGGGGTCCTCGGGCAACGCCAAGACTCACACACGTGTGCTCGCACCCCTGCCCTCGGTGCCTGGGACAATGTCCTTCCCCAACTCAGAGCTCCCGGACACAGCTCCGATGCCAAGCTGGCTCGCTCGCCCAGCAAAATCACCTCTGACACCCTCAGCCCACCTTCCGCACCCAGGGGGTCAAGGCTGTCCCTCGCCACCTGCGCCCCAACACACACACGTCCAGGCTGCTTGATCCAAGGACACAGAGCCTAAGGGCATGGAAAGGGAGAGTTGGTGAAGCCGCGCCTTCGTCTCCGCCCTGGGACAGTCGTGCGTCCGGCCCTGGAGCCCGCGCGGTCAGCGCTCCGGGGCGGCGGGTAGGTCTGTACTCGGCTGGGAGGCGGCAGCCCGGGGGCGGGGCACCTCGAGGCCCTGCCCAGCCGATGTCACTCCGCGGGCCACGGGCTGGGCGGGCGGCCAAGGTTTCAGTCTCAGCCCCGGGAGCAGCAGCGGAGGCGCGCGGGCTCCGGCTCCGGACGATGCGGCGCTTACGATGCTGCGGCGCCTGGTAGTGCTGCTGACCGCGCTCCTCAGCCTGCGCCTCGGCCTGGGCGCCCACGGTAAGGCTCCGGGACCCTCCCCGACCCGGCCCTCACCCCTCCGTTAAGGTCCCCCGTGCCGTGGAGAACCCCT